>JPJV01000050.1:0-12651 GCA_000750745.1 Pseudogymnoascus sp. VKM F-4281 (FW-2241)
GCGCATATCAATTAGGTCGATTTGAACCCTCTCCTATGCCCGTCCACTTATAATAGGGACTAACGGTGCCTTTGTTGTATTTGGTCTGTTTAATGTACAGTTCTTACACCGTTTGAGTATAAACTCTACATCCTCTCGCTTTATTCCATAGTACTGCTTTTCGATTGTAGGCCATACCTTATTCCGGCCTGTACGTAGAAGCTTAAGGTGCTCTTCTGCAATAGCATCAAAAACCTCTGCTTTCCGGACTACATATCGAGCATGTAAGTACTGTACGTTGCCTTTTCTATAGAGCTTATTATCTATAAGCTCAAAATCAGACTGCGCACGATGCTTAAGAGCCTTTGCTTCTTTATATGTTGCTTTAAAAGCAGTTGGGTTCTGTAGTATAACACATATACGCTCCCATTTATCATATGAGAGCTGCTCACGATTATAGTAAGTTGTACTACTCATATAAGCTTCGAAGGCAGCACGCACGTCGTTTGGAAATGGATTAATTGAAGTAATAGTAGCCATAATTGAGTGTAGGTGTATAGTATAAAGCTTCAATATTCTATTCTACTATTCTACCTACCCCGCTCCTTGGCAGCAGGTTGGTGGTTCGGCCGGCCAGTTGGCCAACGAGAATAGTTGGTGGTTGGGCCGGATAGTTGGTGGTTGGGCCGGAACATATGTGCTACTTAAGACTGATACGGTGTAAGCACAGCTACACTGAGGCGATACTCGCAAAATACCTTTAAGATTCAGGACCTGTCAACAATTAACATATTTACATCGTCGATCCCTCAACAGCGCTGAAGAGCATTCGGTGCCTCCATATAGGGTGGCCATTCTGTGGGCACAGATTAGAGCCTTGGACTGGTCAAATTACCACTCTACCGTTTATAGCCGCTGGACAACCGTCTGGGAGGCTATTGCGGATATGAGCGGACGTCGGTTTAGAATCTATGTTTTCCATTGTGAAGTGGCCTAATAGGCCACTTCAGCAGCTGCTACACTCGCGAGTATAGCAGCTGTGAAGCTATACAACTTCAGCCCAGAATAGTTAGCTGCTGTAATTAGTATATAATATTATAATTTGAAGCCTGCTACGTTGCATATTGGCTGGTTTTAGTATATTCGTCGTAGTGTATTCGTTAGTATAGTATGTGAAAGTGATAATTTCTAGCCATAGCGGCGCCACGAAGGCGAAAACGGCAGGCGAGGATGCTAGCGATGGCTAGCCTCCTTGTCCTTCTTACTAAATTTATAAATAAGGAGGAGGAAGAGCACTAAAGATAGGCTTGTCGTACGCCAGCGGGCTCTCGGTACAAGGGTGGACGCCAGCGTGCTCTTGGGCGTACACGCCAGCGGGTTCTCAGTACGAGGGCGTACGCCACGTGCTCTCAGTGCAGAGGCGTACGCCAGCGGGCTCTCAGCTATAGGGGCGTACGCTGGTGGACTCCAGGTGTAGAGGCGTGCGGGCCGCGACGCCAACCGCCGTATGATTATCATACGACCACTACAAAAATAGATGATATTCTAGTAAGATTCTCTACAATCGTATAACTATACACAGACCGGGACATTGCTCACCCCATAGTTAAATAGGCTATAACCTACGGCAGGACCTCTGTTGTCGCAAAGGTTCAGGAACTCTCTTTCATTGTCTGCTCAAACCTGAAGCCATACGTCGATAGTTCGAGGTTTAATCTACACCCTTCTTCCCCTCGTGTTCCCGCAGCTGGAGTCTCTCGTCCCAATTACAGTTCCGCAGAGCTCAGATGGCGAAATTACATCGCGCGGCCTTCGCTCGTCTGGTAGGGGTTCTCGTGAACATCCTTCCGGCGACAGCTGCTGTCGCGTCTACCACCACTCATGCCTGTGCCAGCGGCCTCGGAAGTTATGATTTTGTACGCCAATCCCACTTTCAAAGTTGAACTTCTACTGAAGCTCCCAGATTATTGTAGGCGGCGGTACAGCTGGCCTCGTAGTTGCGACTCGCCTCAGCCAAAGGCTACCCACTTCCTGCGTCCTCGTCATTGAAGCAGGTGATGATGGACGAACAGAACCCGGAATCGTTATACCAGGCAATATAGGCTCGACTATTGGCACAAAGTATGACTGGAACCTTACCACCGTTGTCCAGCCCAACGCCAACGGCCGCATTCTTGACATACCCCGAGGCAAGGTGCTAGGAGGATCGTCTGCGATGAACTTCATGGTTTGAAATCAACCCAATAAATTTCAAAATGAGTTAAAGTCTAATTAACCAATATTGTATAGACTTGGGATCGCGGCAGCATCAAGGACTATGATGCATGGGAGGAGCTAGGGAACCCGGGGTGGAACTGGAAGAGTATACAGACAGCAATGCTCAAGGCCGAGAATTTCGTACCTTCGCCAGAGTTTGCCATCGGCGGAGTAGGTAAAGGGGGTCCTATCCAGACTCTCATCAGCAGCATTCTGCCAACCCAGCAGCTAGCCTTCATCCCGACCTTGAATGGCCTCGGCGTGAAGGAGAACCTGGCCGCGCTTGATGGACACCCTATCGGGGTTATGAGACAACTCACAAATACCCGCCTGATAGACTACACGCGCTCGTACAGCACGTCTTACATCGACATCGCAGGGAAAAACCTCGTGCTCATGCTTAATACGCGCGTTGCGAAGGTCAATTTCGTCGGCACAAAAGCCTCCGGTGTCACTCTTGAGGATGGCACCGTCATCTCCGCCACCAAAGAAGTCATTCTTTCCGCCGGCTCCATTCATTCTCCTAGCCTCCTCGAGCTCTCTGGTATCGGCAATGGTGCTGTTCTTGCTGCTGCTGGAGTAAAAGAGGTCATCTCCGAGCTCCCTGGCGTCGGCGAAAACCTCCAAGACCATGCTCGCATACAGTCCTCCTACAAACTCCTTCCCAGCTTCGTCTCTTTCGACCGCATACACATCAACGCCACATACGCCGCCGACCAGCTCGCGCTGTACGATTCCAACCTACCCTCTGCCTACGGCAATGCCGGCAGCGACTATGCATATCTCAACTGGTCTCAGGTCTCTAATTCCACCAACCCCAACCTCCTTTCCCTCGCGCGCCAGTTCGCAAACCTCTCCAACCCAATTGATGCCAAGAAACTCGACTTCCTCTCCGATCCAAAGCTCACACCCTTAATGTCCCAGCTCGAAATTATGTTTACTGATGGCTATGCAGGTGTCAAAGGATACCCCGCCGCTGATGCCCCTTTTTTCGGATCGGAGTTCTTCTCACTCCTCGCCATCTCTGTGCACCCTTTTAGTCGAGGCTCAGTACACGTAAAATCGGCGGACTTCAACACGCCGCCAGTTATCGACACCAAGTACCTCGATAACCCATACGACCTCCACGCCATGATCGCTGCCGCAAAGTACATGCGCACTATCGCCTCCGCAGCACCTATGTCCTCTGTCTGGGATACCGAATATGAACCTGGCCTTGAGGTAGAAACCGACGAGGAATGGGAGGCCTATACCCGCGATAATATACTGACTATTTTTCACCCCGTCGGGACTTGTGCAATGCTTCCTCGTAAAGATGGGGGCGTTGTAGACCCAAAGTTGAGGGTTTATGGTGTGAGTCGGCTAAGAGTCGTTGATGCGAGCATTATTCCAATTATTCCAGGAGCGCATATACAGGCGACCGTTTATGGAATTGCAGAAATGGCGGCGGATATTATTGTGGCTGAGTGGAAGTAGAAGGCGAGTGATGGGTTTGTTACAGTTGGAGAGAAGCGAGGTTGCAGGTAGATACTCTACTTCAGTTCATATTTAGGAGGGCGTAGAGCCGACGCGCATTTGAGATATGTAAATATCATTTATATCAGATTTTTTGAGAATATAATACATATCATAACGGCTATCACACTTTTAAAGTTAAGGGCCCGTATGATATTTTAATCAGAAAGGGGCGAGGCTACGCAACCAGAAACTGCAGTCTAGCTATCCACCACTTTTATTTTGTAAATATGAATTAATTCCTAAGCTATAAATATCTACCTAATCTGCAAGCCATCTGCTGTCGACCCTCCCGAAATTGGCCAAAACTAACTTCCATCAAGCCGAAATATGGCTGCTTCTCATACTCTCCTTCCCTTGCGTCACCACACTCTCCTGGGTTCTATTCCCTCCGCTGGATATCATGAGAAAAAAAAATTGCACACATCACCTCGCAAAACGAGTGACTACGCTTCGAAAAAACGCCCCCAAGCCCGACAAACGGATCACCAACGCCAACCCGTATTCACAAAGGACGAACCCACAAAACTAATACGGTGAATTCACAACGTCGTCCCGGCCGAGCTTGTATCTGCCGCTTCCAGGAACCTGGATCCTGCCACTGCTTCTCCTTGTGTCCCTAACTGGCGTCATCATAATGCTCTCCCGAGTCGGCTTCTTGAATTGCCCCTTTGCCACCATATTAACCTCGTTCGGCAGCGCCACAATCACATTCTTGTCACTGCCGTAGCGGAAGTTGTCGGCCTTGACCTCCTCTGCATAACGCTTGATCGTATATGGATCCTTGCGTCCAGCAAGCACCTTCTTCATGTTCCAGGTGACGATGAATGGACCTGTAGCGCTGATGATGGATGTCTCGTCTATACCTTCACCCGTGTTGAACTTGGCGGGTGTAAAGGACAGCGGCGCACCAGTCTCATGCTGGAACTGTGCAACGTGGTTGGGCGTTAGACCAAGACGGCGTGGCTGTGGCTTGGAGTCCTTTCCGAACGCCTTTTCAAAACCGAGCTTTCCCTCGTTCTTGCCTTCTTTCTGGAGCGCGTCAACGAGAAGGAGGTATGTACGACATGTTGCGAGGATCCAGCGGCCGTCAGCCGAGACGTCGAGTCCGATGATGGGCTCCCCGAGGGCGGGAATGTGGGTCTTGGCGTTGATACCAAGGCGATCAAACATGCGGATATCCCCCTTATTGGATGCTACAGCAATGTATCCCTTCTCGGTTGTGGCCGCAGCGGAGAAGTCATTCTTCGACACGTACTGCTTCAGCGAGTCGTCGACAAGTTTTGAGCCTGCCAGGCGAGGATCAATGCGGTACAGGGCATTCTTCGACAGTCCGAGGAAGGTTTGCTGGCCAGTCATTTGAGCGAATTTGTTTTCCGGAGCGAAAGTGTTGACTGGGATATCGTCATGCACCTTCCACTCGTCGACAATTTTGCCGTACTCGAGGTCCATGCGGTACAGAGAGTTGGGATCGGTGTCATTTTGGAGAATCATGCTCGTATCCTCAGAGTGCAACATGACTTTTTTAGGGCTGAACAATTTACCCTTGGGCGTTTGAACCTTCGAGATGTTCGTGGAGAATTCAAGATGGTTATTAGGGGTGTGCTTGAAAACGCCGATCTTTGATCCGCGAACAACAAACGAGCGATCGTGTTTGTAGCCAACGGCAAGCTGGGAGTTGACATTTCCATCCTTCTCATGGGTTTCAACGTCGTCATTCTCCTCATCGCTGTCGTAATGCTCGCTCTGTTGTCCATCAGAGACATCCTCCTCCTCTTCCTCCACGGGCATTTCTTCTTCTTCTTCTTCTTCAACCTCATCCTGCGCATCGGTCATTTCCAAATCCTGGAAAGCACTTGTAATGTATTCCTGGTCCTGCTCCTTTTGCCTGTTCCACTTCAACTCGTTCAGCTGCTCCCAAAGGGCTTGCATCAACCCCTCTTGAAATCTGGTAATGGTTTCGGTATTCTTGAATCGAAGAAGCCATGAGTATGCAGATCCATCCTCAGTGAAATGGTTGAAGATGAAGGACAAATACTCGAAATTGAAAACTGGGTTGATATCGGCAACGACTGGCTGACCCAACCAGGTTTTATCTTTGCCGGTGATCTCCAACCAGTATTCCCATTGGCCAACTTCTGAGACGATTGCTGTAACTTCGTCATCTTGAAGTATAAACGAGCCCGAAGTGAAGTCGAAGAGATGAAGCTCCGCTCCCTCTTTGGCAAGAACCTCCAGTGCAGCCCTCTGCTGCGACGCTTGTGGTGCCTGAGTGGGCACTGGGGTTTGAGGAGCCTGAGCCAGAGGCGACATCTTCCGTTGTTTCACGGGCGTCTGATCACGCTTCGCGGCCACATTGGCGCTCGCTCTGGGAACAGAGGGTGGAGGCATGCTGTTATCCGGGATTGGATCTTGTGGACCGTGGATAGGGCTAGCACTTGGAATGGCCTGCTCCTCAAAGTAAAAGCTGTCCAGGTCTTCCTCGGTAGCAAGGGTATGGTTTCTCCTCCACTTGCGCTCGTACTGGCACTGGCGAGCGATGAGCTCGAATTGCTCTACCAAGTCCGCACCGACGGAGTGGTCACAGACAAATTCGTAGAGGTCCCCCGTATCGCCTGAAAGGTCGCGCCACGCTAGGACGTGCTCTTCGCCGTCGCGGATCTCCGTGCGGAAGTGCAGCCCTTCGTCCAGGAGGAAGGTCTTCTCGTCGCGCTCACCGGATAAGGCGCTGTCCTCTTCGTCGTCGGCGTCCTCGTCTCCAAGCTCCTCTTCGCCCTCCTCGTAGGCGCGCTGGATCACGAGCTGGTATTGAAACTCCTGTCCCGTCTTGCGAATGCGAGCAGCTGCGTCTTTGAAGATCAGCTCCGAATAGCCCTTGGGTGACAGCGGGCGGACGAGGTAAAGTTGGCCCTGTGGAAGCTCTATTATAGACTCCTTCGAAGTATCGCCAAAAATCAACTTCCCAACTGTAGAATATGTTAGTTTGTGGAGCTGAAGTCTGGCATGACGTCCACTCAAAACAAGAAATTTAGGCAAGGGAGGGGCATGGTGGTGGGGTCAAAGATCAACGTACCATTCCGAAGTACAAACATTCTGACAAAGAATGGGCGCAAGAAGCTGAAAGTTCTGGGTGTGAATATTGAGTCTACTCAGAACAAATATCTGCCAGTCTCTTGCCAAAGGCTACGACAAAAGTGTTGTAATTTCTGCGTTTGCGCGCCAGGGACAATATTTAGAGTTGGGGAAGGAACAAACAGGCGTCATTCTTTATGTGTTTGTGGCTGATTCCCTAGTAACGAGTGGTCTCGCGCCACAGAACAAAGACAGGTCATGTGACTCAGAGTCGCCACCGTCGTCGTCCAATTAGAAACGACCTTTATTTGCCATGAGCCAACCAGAGCGAGACATTGTGAGAATTTGAGATGCTTCCTGCATGTCCTTGTTTACTCTGCGCTTACAAGTGGAGGTGGGTTTCTATGATGACCGCCATGAGGCAAAAGGCTGGTTTAGTGTAGTGAGTAAAATCGGGTGAGTCTCTTTGCAAAATGCCATCCGGCAAAAATACCTAGTGAGGCTGTGGCCATGAATCCACTCCTTTTACAGGTTAAAGTCTTTGGCATCCATCAAACTCATATTTATTTCGCTCGGTACGCAGGTTCATAACACAGAGTATCCCAAGCAACCCAAAGCCAGCCCATATACTCCACCCCCCAAGCTTCGAATAAGTCCATACAGTAATCCACGCAATGCAAAGTCCAGGTCATCGCCTACAGTCCATCTCTATACTCCCCTCCCTCTTCCTCAATTTTCCTCCGCCTTATCCTCCTTGTCCATCACCACATCCTTAACAGCCTTCCCGACGCTCTCTAGTTTCTCTCTAAAAGGGACCGCGGTCGGTTTCCCCTCCTCCAACTCCTTTGCCCTCTTCTTCTCCGCCGCAATCGAGATGCGATTCAGCTCTCCCACGAAACTCTCTCCCCACCACGCACTCGTATATTTAAACACATACGACTCGAGCTTCTTGAAGTTGCTGAGCCGTTGCTCGGCATCCATCGTAACAGAGTCGTAAATCGCCTTCGCGAGTTCCTCGGTGTTCCACGGGTTGACGACGAGCGCGCCGTTCAGGGACTGCGCGGCGCCGGTAAATTCGGAAAGAATCAGGGCACCGTGGCGTTCGCGCTGCGTGGCGATGTACTCATAGGAGACGAGGTTCATGCCGTCGCGGGTGGAGGAGACGAGGCAGACGTCGGAGACGGCGTAGAGGGCTGTGAGCTCATCGAAAGCTACGGATTGATGAAGGAAGTGGATTGGCATGAATTCGATTGTGCCTTGTGTATATGTTAGTATATAGCTGCAAAATGTGATGTGATTTTTGCTTACCAAATTTGCCATTGATTCTTCCAACGAGTTCGTTGACAACGGCACGGAGATTTTGGTATTCCTCCACATCTTCTCTGCTGGGGACGGCCACTTGGATTAGGACCACCTTGCCAACCCACTCGGGGTTCTCAGTCAAGAAAACCTCCAGGGCATGCAGTTTTTGCGGTACGCCCTTGATGTAATCCAGCCGATCAACTCCAACGATAAGCTTCACGCCATCAAACTTCTTCTTAAGGGCGTTGATTCGATCAATAACCTTCGGCTTCTTCAAGCCATCCACAAACTTATCCGGGTCGATTCCGATCGGGAACGCAGCTACCGTCACGTATTTCCCGCCGTACTCGACTCCGTTGGGCGTAGTGCCCACTTCCAGTATCCTTGCACAACTGCTCAGGAAGTGCCTGGCGTAGTCATACGTATGGAAACCAATCAAGTCACACTGCAGCACGCCCATAAGCAGCTGCTCTCTCACTGGCAGAATTCTATATATCTCGCTCGAGGGGAACGGCGTGTGCAGGAAAAATCCAATCTTAACGTTCTTTTTGCTGTCGCCGATTTCCTCTCGCAGCATCTCGGGGAGGAGCATAAGGTGGTAGTCGTGTACCCAAATCATGTCGCCGTCCTGTACGTCTTTGACCATGGTCTTGGCAAAGAGGCGGTTCACTTGCTTGTATGCTGACCAGGCGGATTCGTCGAATGTGATTTCTCCAGGGTGGTAATGGAAGAGCGGCCACAGGATGGAATCTAGACATACATCAGCATATAATCCGTAAGTTATGTTCGTAGAACTTACTTGAAAAGCCGTTATAGTGGCGATCTGCGAGCTCATCGTCAACAAATATGGGCGTCGCGCCGTACTCGTCCCTCAGACGAGTAGTCAAGTCCTCGACCTCTGCCTCTGGCACCTCCAGCCCAGGCCACCCGTACCACTGAAACTTGGTCGTCTTTGCCAGGCCGCTGAGGCCGGTGACCAGGCCGCCGGAGGACATGCTGAAGCTGTACGTGCCATCGTCGGAGCGCTTGATGGTTATGGGCAGGCGGTTGGAGACGAGGAGAAGGCGTCCCGAGCCGTCCTTCGTGGGTTGTACGGCGCTGCGCATTTTGACGGGTCGTAAAGGGTATTATTGGTTGATAAATCGAGACTTGGAGAGCTTGCGCAGAAGTTCTCTACTGTGTTGAAATCCTATGCTGCTCAAACACAAGCCCAGTCGCTCGTTGGAGATGCAAACAAAGCCCAAGACAAGTACTTGGCGGGGTACTGTAACGGATATAGTGAGCGGCGAACTACCTCACAAAGTCATCAAGTATAAAGTCAGTCTCTAGGTATTGCAAAGGCAGTATAAATATGTTTAGAAAGTGACCGTAGGTGTTGATATCGTCGTAGAGATATAAGGTTGTGTTTGTTCGTAGAGATTCGTTCGTTCCAAGTTGCGGCGCAAAGGGTATGATGATGTAGTTCATCCCCCACCCCAAATCACCCCAATAGCAGCCACGGGATCGAAAACGGACAGAGGAGGGGCAGCCTAAGACCCGCCGCCTTGCACTTGCACTTGCGCACTCGACTTGGCCCTTGGCCCTTGGCCCTTGTTCTCCAACCCTCCAGCCTGCCAATTACCACTGGGATTACAAGCAACAACTGCCACCCAGCAGAGGGTAAAAGTTGTTGAAAATGCCCGGGCAATCGCAGGATTCAAGGTTCGTGAGAGGAATCTCATACAATTAAAAGCCTCAAGTCATGGCTCCATACAGACGCTGCTCCGACGCCACATGTTTTGCCCTTCCATATCTGAGCACGGACTTGGCAGCACCTGGATGGAAAGATTGCTACCCGATCTATGATGATGGCATCGCCAACTCTATTATTATCGCCCTGGCAGGCATGTCCATTCGGCCCGCACAGCCATTCATCCATGATTGCGGAGACCGACCGTTAGATTATATATAATCGTGCTGAAAAAATTCATCCCGGGGAGTTTAGGGATGAGATATTTTATTTTCCACAGCTGAAAATCACTCGTAATTCGCCTTTGGGAGAGCGATGCTGACCATGGGCGGCGCTGTTGTGCGAGTCTTGGTCGGCATTGGCGGGGGGTCTAGAACAGGGATTTTTGAGGGCCAGAACAATCATCGAATGCAGCCACAGATATCTCCAGCCTATGGCCAGCGACATCGTCACAGGTACTATTAAGCTGTATAATGCCATTGATTATCGTCGAAAAAATGCCTCAAGTATGTTTTCCCTGCTTCTCAAATCATCGTATGCTACGCTACCTCCGCAACATGCTACTCTAACCATCATAAGCCTCATAATTCGTGTACACCTTCTTCTATAGCCACAACAAAGCCAAACAATCATCCTCTCCTCACAATCACCTCCTCCGCCCAAACTTCCCTCCAACCCTCCCTCCCTTCGCCCCCGTATTCTTCAACTTCATCCTCTTATAATTCGTATGCACCTGTGCCCCAACCTTCTGCCTGCGTCCCGTCATCTTCTGCTTGCTCCTTTTGTATCTCGTCCCTCCCACTGAAGCAGTGTACTGCGTGCTGTTTTCCGAGCCCGAGTCAAAGTTACGGACTGCCTTGTAAAGAGGTAGCGAGTCGGCCTCGAAGCCCTCCTGCGTATCTGGGACGAGATCTGGGTTCTGAGTATCTGCGTCTTCCGTGTCCTGCCCATCACCGTATTCGTCATCTTCATTGTCGGAGTAAGTTGTAGGCGCAGGCTCTTGAGTTGGCGCTTTAGTTCGCACAGGCCTAATATTGACCTTCCGCGTCGTCCTCTTCTGACCCTTCTTTTTGTAGACAGGTAGCTTGCTATCCCTATCCGCAATCGCCTGCTCCCTCTCCCCCAGCTCATTACCCGTGTCCTTGCCATCATTATTGAAATCGAGATCCGGGAAATCGATAAAAGGGAAATCGGTAAGCTGCTGACTATCGCCGACCTGAACACTTTCTTGCAGCTTCGGAGCTTGAGGCTTGGGTAATGCCTGTTTCGGACCAGCATTTGGTGGTGGAGGTGGGCCACCCTCCATCTCGCGCAGGGCGTCCAGATCATCATCCAGCGCTTCCTCCTGCATCTCCCTCAGACTCGCAAGCATACTACTCAGTCCCCTAACGAGCGACCTCTTCGGCATCCTCGGTGCCGGCGGGGACAATGAATCCGCAGCATCCTCATTTATAGCCGCCAGCGTGCCGATCCTATTATCCCGGCGCAAAAACGAAGGCGTAGAGAGGTTGAGTTTCGATACCGAACTCGGCGTCAGCGACGCCCGCGTGGCACTCCCCTCGTTACTCCCCCGCCGGCGCTTCAACGGCGTCACAAACGTATCTAGCAAGAAGCGCTTACTGCTCGACTGCGGCGTTCTCGAATGCCTCGTTGCACTCGGCGTAGCCATGATCCCATCGTCAGCCTCCTTCGACTTTCGCGGCGTCTCTTGGATGCCCGGGGCGTCTGCGGGGCCAGCCGACTGCTTTAGAGGGGAAACTTCGTCGCCGCTGGGCATGGCGTCGAAGATTCCCAGGAACTTGCCATCTTTCTGCGGCGTGGGCCCGATGACACGGGGTTTCTGGGGAGTGAAGAGCAGGCGGTTCGCTGAGGGGGTGTCGAATGGACCGGCTGTCGACGGGTGGGGTTTTATCTGGGACGGGGTTTGAGACTCTACGACTGCTCGTCGTTTGGCTGGTGTCCCGTGTGTATTGGAAGGGGATTTTCGTTTTGAGGGGCGGGGCGCGGTGGGTTCTGACGCCCTGGGATTTGGTTTTGGTGGAGGCTTCGCAGGTATTTTGCCGGCAAGAACATCTCGAATTCGATTGTAATCTTTATACTTTTGAGCTGCGAGGTAGTGTCAGATTGTGTATTGTACTCGAGGAATAGATCAACGTACCTATATGAGAGTTCTGTTTGATGTCCTCTCTCCCAGCCTTCTGTCCATTATTCCCAGCAGCAAACTCCCTCTCCCACACCTTCAACTCCTGCCTCAACGCAACCGACTGCTCCGTCAAAACATTTCTCTCTCCCTCATCCATAATTCGTATTCGTTGTCGCAGCAGTCCCGTCCCGTCTCGAAAAGGCACTTTCTACGCCCCAAAACGGGCCGACGCGACCAGAAACGTGTAATGGCTAAAACTAGCGCGTACCGACCGCGCTCTTATCGTTATCGCCAACATTTATCCCTCCCCCAACCGCCCATCGCCCCTCCACCCCCATCTCCCACTCCATGGACGACGACGCCAACCCCGCCACAAAGTCCCAAGTGCTCCAAACGACACTCGCCGAGATCACAGCTCGCGCAGGCGCAGACGCAGACGCAGATCCCAACCACGTCGCGGAAGACTGCTGCGTAATATGCCTTGAGCACATCACCGAAGCGGCGCAGGCATCGCCCTGCCGCCACCAAAGCTTCGACTTCATCTGCCTAGCCAGCTGGCTACAACAGCGCAGCTCCTGTCCCCTCTGTAACGCCAACGTATCCGAGATCCACTACTCCTTCGCCGACGATATTACAAACTACAAAACCTACACCG
>JPJV01000055.1:0-11024 GCA_000750745.1 Pseudogymnoascus sp. VKM F-4281 (FW-2241)
TTGGAAAGACGCACCCGGATACGCTCACGACGATGAGCAACCTCGCTGGAGTGCTTGGGAGGCCGGGCAAATACGCCGAAGCAGAGACCATGAACCGCCAGACGCTCAAGCTCAAGGAAGAGGTGCTTGGAAAGACGCACCCGGATACGCTCACGACGATGAGCAACCTCGCTGGAGTGCTTGGGAGGCCGGGCAAATACGCCGAAGCAGAGACCATGAACCGCCAGACGCTCAAGCTCACGGAAGAGGTGCTTGGAAAGACGCACCCGGATACACTCGCGAGTGTCTACTGTCTTGCTTACCTACTTCAGAACAAAAAGCAGTATGAAGAAGCATCGATACTTTATGTAAGGGCTTGCACTGGCTATAAGTCATCGTTAGGCTCTGAACATCCACGCACGAAGGCCTGTGTAAACAATTACTCTGCTATGCTTGATAATATTAAAGAGACTAAGTAAAAGTACTTTGTGGCGCTGCTCGAGCAGGTAATTAAGATCAAACCATGAAGATTTCCTTAGAAGTCTTCCTACTCATGTAATTTTAGATGACGCACTTTCTTACCTTTTATGGTTGCTTTAACTCCTTGCAAAGTTGCCTTTCCTTCGTCTGCGACACAACTAGCATAGAAATGTGATGTGTATATCTATACCGTCCCTTGAAGAGGTTGTGATTGGTTTAAATAATTCTTCTCTTATATAATTTAATAACTCTGATAAGGAGGGGCTTGGGGAAGGTGGCGTTCATATACTATTGAACTTGGAAAGGGTGGTTGCCCTTACGGGTGTGATGTTATATGGTGGTGCGAACGTTGTATTGTGGCCTCGGGAGTGCTGGGATCGAGATCGTTAACCGCGCTAGCGAGTTACCATTGGAGCTATTCGGGCTCTATATTGGTTCTGTTCAGTACGATTCACAGGTATCTTATTGTCCAAGATTCAGGTTGTGGTTCACTACCACCAATCGCTGCGTTATTATAGTAGAAAGGTGAATCGGTACCGTCCAGTGCTGCTGCGTGGTTGCTGCTAAATAGTTCGTGCATATGATTTGAACCTAGTACTCTTGGAAATTTGCCATTTAATGGTACAAAGCCGGGTTTTCAAGCTCGATCAAGTATTTGGATTTCGAAGCTGACAGAAACTATTTTAATCTTCTATTAGGGACCTGCTAGGTAGAAATTTATGTACTCATTAACTATGTTGAAGGGCCTTTTAATTACAGTTTTCAACGGGGAATGTCTGACGGATTATACATTGATTGACCTATCTCATGATTTACAAGAGATGATGAGAGTTGAAAGCTTATTTTATGGTATTCGACATGGGATTATATATCCTCGTTAATTGTCAAATCAAACATCATTTGGATGAGAGGCTGGCCTAGCAATGGTTGGGTGGCGAGCTAGTCGAACCACCGCAGAAATCATCGCCTTGTTGCCACCGTTGGTATCCTAATATCAACTCTGTGCTATCATCACCAAACTGGGTCTCTCCAGCAATATATCGGCCGCATGAATCTGTAATTTTTCCAACCGCATAGCGATATTGATCACCAACCAAAAGCCATTAGTAGGATGGATGGCCGCTGCATGCGAAGGCAACGACGTTGTAGTTGATGGAATAGAACGACATTCCTGGGTTAACTGCTGCAGCAGGCGCTACAAGGTTAAGAAATAGTTAGCTTATAGTCAATGTCAAAAAGTTACGTTGGGGCTACATACTCATTTGCGCCACAGCAATTCAACTGCTTTATCGCAGTGCTGAGTATTCACGTTCCATCCACAGCCACACCAGATGCGGCCAGGCCCACGACGTTCGAGGCCGCCAAGATCTTTGGCAGTTATTTCGTCGTTAGGCTGGAAAGTCTGGATATTGGTAGAATCGGAGATGTTAAAATTGGAGACAGTAGAATCTGAGATTTTAGTATGAACTTCTTTGCCGTCCCCGCCAATAATGACTGCATATACAACTTTTGCGGCACCAGAGGGAATGGCGAAGGCTTTTGCTACAGTAGCCAAAGCAAAGGCAGTAGCGATATTGATAGAACGCATATTGGAAAACGGAGTGCGTGACTTGCAAATAAGTGGTCAAAAGTTGCCTGTGAATTTCGTTACGAAGGATGATTTGAGGAACTTTGAAGGCTCGGGATTTCTAAACATCTTATAGAAATTTCACAGCAGCATGAATCAGGTATCTAGAAATTGACGTTTGAGCTACGCATTGTTGGCATCACTGTGCACAGTAGAAAATAAGTCTCATAGCGAAGGAGACTGACAGACGCAGTCAGAATGTTTGTTCCGAAGTGGCTGATTTCCTCCAATGTCCCCAGGTCTAAGCAGATTTCTAGAAAGGGGTGGGAATACCAACGTCTCGCGAATCAACTACACTTAAACACCTCATTTTTCAGATTCCAAAATTGGAGTCTAGCAAACGGATCTCTACCTCTGATGCCCTGCTTCGCCCTTGCTTTGCCACTATTGCAAAAATAACCAAGCCCTTCGGTTAGCCCAGGTGGCAAACGATATAGGGAACAAGATTGAGCGACTCATACGAGCTGCCAAGTTCAGGGGCAAAATCTGTTACCTTTGTCTTTTCTTTCTGCCCACTGTCTCTTCCCGGCGAACAGGTAAATGGGGGGGGAGGGGTTAAGCACCAACAGATTAGAGATATTTAACGACGTAGGTGTCAAATATCGCAACCAAATAACGGCAACCCTAATTTTTAAGTAAATATATTGCTTCAATAAGCAAACTCGCGCACTTTCCAGCAAGATAGTCGTTGATTTTTGGCTCAGGATTGACAGTCATCACTGCTACACATTCAAGCTTCGCGACATGGTTTGCTCCCATACTCCCACAACATTGAGGATACAAGAGTCGACACTAAATTTATCCCGACCCTTGAGTCTTTCAGACAAAAAAAATAGAGGCACAAGATATGTGGCGGGCTAATAATTAGAAAACTGTTGCAAAATTTCTGTTGATTCTCATCTGCCACTGCGATGTCCTGTGATGCCAAGTCAGCTCTAACACAAGCCCGAGAGCGGCCACCGACAATGTGAACAATCCATATTTGTGGATTGAGTAGCAACTCTGCGCAGAAAAAAAAGAGGTGATACTAAAAAGGATGGCTTGTAGATGCATGGTTTTTACTGAGAGTCGGTGTGGTGGTGTGGACGTTTTGAAGTCAGACCTGGTATTGTGAGAATGGCGTGGGTAAGTTATGGTCAACCGGGTTGGATCGTGACGGGGAAAATTCGAGCTATGGGCGAAAGGAATCAATAAGTACGTTGACAGTTCTCCGCGGAATTTAAACCAAAACAAAATTGAAACAAGGTTTTGAATTATATAGTCCATCATGACTTTGGCAGGATTCACTTTTAAAAAGGCGAGGTAGGACTGCATGAATATAGACAGACGTAGATCACAATCTACAGCGAGTCTATATTTTAAATGACAAGGCAAAACTAGGTGGCAATATTACACAACATTCAACCGGGCCGTTGCAGGTTTCTACTCATAATAGATATTACTATATCTTTCCTGTGCGGTGCTCAATAACATAGAACCACAGATTCACTCAAGATCAGAACTAAACACACCAAATCTACGTTAACCCTACAACCACTCTCTTTGCCCTCAGACACCGTGTCAGGTCCATAACCAAGAACGAACGGAGTAAGCTCACCCCACTTTATAGCCATTTGACGAGTCCCTTTACTCTGGAAGGCAACATAAGCCCGGGCATTAGTATGTCTCATAATTACACAGATCACTCGTGGGCCAAGATATCCGTTCTTCTCCGCATGTCTGGCAGGACTTAGGTATCCCGAAGTTGGAAATGGCACTGCATTCAGCACCCATGGAGATGGAGATAAAAAGGGCGGAGATGAAAAAGTGTGGTTTTGAGATGCATGCTAGTAAAAAGGGGTATGTCGAACAGTGTAGGGCTGGATTTGCGATGATGGACTCAGGGATGCGACAAGGGATTTGACCTGTGATGGGTGGGGATTTCCCCTTATTTAATCCGCAATATTAACTAAGGACTCGGTTTCCACTGTGGGAATCCGGGGGAAAACATTAATTGGCGTACAGCATCTATGCCGTCTGATGTAGAACTTTGGGTCTCACATTGTGAGACTGAGATATGACATATTCAACGGTTTTCACTGCTATAAGACAAGCAACCGTCATAAGGAGTAACAAAGCCGTTGTAAAATTCCAATCATAAGCTTTCTTCCCAAAACTTTATATATTGCTTAATACCAGTCTCAGTGTGGCAGTCATTAATCATCCCAGTCATAAATAATCGTTATTATCACCTACCCACCCGTCGTCTCTCCTCCCCTTATTTTTTTTCGGCCTTGTTCTGGATACCCTGGTGGAAGTTTCGTAACATACCCCTCCAAAGTACCCTAGCTAGAAAAGTCAACAAGTCAACCAAAACAAGCCCCTCCTACAAATAGTTAAGCTTCGTACTTTGCAATCTTAAAACCCCGTTTCGTTTTCGGATTATTGAACGCCCGATTACACGACGTCTATTTTACTCGTTAGCAAATCATACCCCTCCTTGCCACACGCAAAGAAAAGGAGCCAACCCACTATGCTCGCATCTACATAGCAGCACGCTGGCCACGACCCCCCAAGTTTTTCGCAGGCCGCCGTGAAGGCGGCCAAATCGACTGGCTGATACGATGTCCCAGGCGGATTTGCGGGGTTTTGGTTTGGGTCGCGTACTGAGGGAGTGAGAAGGCAGTTAGTTGCAGCTACGAGGAGGTGCGAGGAAATAATATGTGGGTGCGGATGGGAGACACACGGATTTGGCAGCCGAAGGGGTTGTTTTTGCAGCAGTATAGGTGGGGTGCTGAGTCGAGGCATTGGTAGAGGGCTGTCGAGGTAGTGAGGAGGGCGAAGGTGAAGAGGGCGGCGAGGGCGGATCTCATGGTCGGTTTGTGATGGGGTTCTTCTTACTGAATAATAATAATGGGGTCGTTATGTGTTATTAATTGAGGTAAGGGGGTTTATTTTATCTTTATATACACCGAATTCTTGTCTTATGAGTGAGAGCTCACCGAGAGGGGTAACGTAGGTTATTTGAGTTGACAGCTTATCTGTCCGACGTCTTTTCTGCCTGTATCACGCTATAGAGACCAATTTTAATTCTTCAGATGACGTGAATGGGCTTGGCATCTCACAGATGACCCCTTCTGCGAATGCCATGCTACATGAGAATCGTCATGGTATATGAAAAATATAGGCAATGTGACGTGCCGATAAGCCTCACTCTTGCCTAGCTCCTCCAGCCCCATTCCATTCTCATCAAACCGCGCCCACTAATATATCCCCACTCTATAACTCCATAATATAAGCTTCTTCACATTGGCGGATTAAAGCTAATTTGATAACAATTCTGAAATTTAGATTAGCGCTTAGCGCTTCTTATACTTTATAACTCGGATCGAGATTCCCAACCCTCCATCCTCGATGCCCGGAACCGCAAAATCAACACCACCCCCACTCAGCCTCAAAATCCCAACTTCAAATCCCAACTTCAAATATATATAAAAACTCCATCAAGTTCCCTCGATACCCCCACTTCTCAGCCCGCTTCTCCCAACTATCACCTGCAGCAATCAACATTACAGCACTCCTTACCCACATTGCAAAACCCTTTATGTGCAACCAAATAATGTGGTTGACACGACGCACAACCTTCGGACGTCCCCCAGTTGCGAAGTCCGTAGCATCTCCAGTTATTTGCCTGAGAGGCGGGAATGACGGTTGAAATGAGGAGGAGGGCGGCGAGACGCATTGTGGAGGCGGTGGGTTGTAGTGGGGCGATGGAGTGGTGGGCTTGAGGTGGTGGTGGGAGGATGGATGTGTGTGTGTGTGTGTGTGTGTGTCAGCTTGAGATTTGGCTAGAGATTTGGCTAGAGATTTGCGAGACTGGGCGTGATTGTGAGTCTGGTTGATGTGATCTGTAAAGCAAGATAGAGGGCATGACGGTCTATAAGTAGTCCCCAATTCTCAAGTGGGAAGCTCTAGACCCTACTCAACAAACCTTGCATTGTCCACCAGCTCATCCTCCCCAGCGTCGCTCTATTGTTGGAAGTAAGGTAGTTCCACCAATGCCGTTAGGATCGGTAGATTCAAACGATATTATAAAAAGAAGGGGTAAGGCAAAGCAAGGGGACCTATATACCGTCCTGTGCTGGCGTTGTAAAGTCTTACTTTGCCCTTGCATAGGGAGACTCGCGCTGTAGCTCTTGCAGCACATACACCACGGCGAGTTCCTTGGTTTTAACCACGATCATTTCAAAATAAGCTATTTCCTAACGAGCGTATTTATCGTCCATTCCCATCAAACCCGCTCCAATCCCGCTATAAGAATATATTCATCATCTTGCTTCTTCCCTGTTCATTAAATCAGCTTCAATCCTACAGATTCCACACCCTACTCTTCCCCCCATTTCCCAAACGTACCTTGGTTATGTTGTCTAGTCTTTCTCAGAGTCCTCTGCAGCAGTATGTATTGCAGCACGACTTTTTCATATCGCAGAACCGGTTGTTGAGCGGAGTGTAGCCGTCGATGCACTTCGACACCGCGCAGTGGCCGAAGGGGCCGAATCTTCTGACTTTGTAGCAGTCGTCGGCCACCACGGCGGTGGATAAGAGGACGGTGGCAAGACTGAAGAGGTAGGTGAGTTGCATGGCGGCTAGTAGTTGTGGTGTGTGTGGTTGAGGTTGGTTTGGTTGTGTATTGTCTGTGGTTTTTGTGCTGGTAGATGAAGTCTGGCGATAGATGTTTGAGATGCAGCCACAGAGGTAGGCGCGGTCAATATATAGTTCGTCCTTGCATCTTCCTGCTCAATCAAAGCAGGATTCCCTTGTTTCCGGATCCAGCAACTCGTTCAAGGGAGCCACATAGAGGTGACCAGTCACTTTGTCATTTTTCCCGTTGTTATTTGCGAAAGTCTGTTCTTCCTTTCTCTCTCGGATCACCATCTCCAGTTCTGAAAGCCCGTTTACCATACACACAAAGCCTGGTTGCAGTTATTTTGTAATTGTAAAAATGCATTCTTTCCATTTGGTATGTGCAAAATCCCACTAGTAGCATGCCAGGAGCCTCGTGCCTTCTGTTTCTGGCACCCCCTTACTTTCAGTATATGGGAGGCCCTTACTTTGAGCTTCTAGTAGCTCTGGTAAACATAATTACACATCAAAAGAAAATCAGAGCCGCCGAAATGATTCTTGCGGTAACAACCAACAGCGTATCGAATCTACGAAACGAACAAGAAGCAGGGGAATCTCTCCATAAGTAACTGAGAACACTCACCACGCGCGTATGTGATTAATTAGGGACCACAAAGATACTGCAGAGTCTGATCACGGTGAGACACCAACCATTCTCCTTTGACGCCTTGGAATGCCTTGAGCGTACCCTCTTTAACTTTGCGTCGAGACATCCTCTGGAGTTGACATATCTTAACAAAGCCCCTTCGCGTATCGTGATCATCTATGGAGTAACACGCCGGAAGAGGACATACAGCAACTGAGAACAGTGAAACATCAACCATACTCCAATGACTCGAGGGAATGCTACATGGTCATCCTCCTGTAGCTCTCCGTCGACACAGACGGGTGACGGGAAAGAGAATACAAATTGCAGGAGAGGAATGAGACGAGAATGAGACACACATGAAATTGTGTGACGGTTGCTAAGACAGATGTAACATTGTCGTCGGATATTAACTGTAATATGCAGTTGGCATATGGGTACACGGAGTCAAGGGGAGTCAAGGGGCCATATGTGTCTCAAAGTGGTTCATATCAGAGAGGAGCAACCTGGTATACACGTGAGAATAATTGGAAAGAGCAAAAGAGCAACCTTGATATGTTAAATAATTAATAATTATATGAGGAAAGGAGCGACCTATGGTATATACAGATAATGTAATCAGGAAGGAGCGATGGCTGAACCAACACGTGACTATATATATTTATAAATATAATATTCACGTGATCCTCGTGGTACTTGTTTCCACGTGACTGACGTTATGCGGGCAAGTGGGGGTCAATTCTGACAGGACCCGCTGAAGAGAAAGGACGATCCACTTCTCCCCCACATGACAAAGCCTCGATTTTCGCGGATTGCCGGTTTAGGATTCCCGTATGAGGGGATGATGAGAAATTACTATGTAGTTGCTTATCGGGGCCAATGGGAATGTTTATAGTATCTATTTATTTATTATTTATAGCATTTATTTACTTTGTTATGTTAATCCCGTATTTATTTATATATTGGGATTTGTGTTGTATCACTGCGATATCACTTCGATAATGGCATATGAGCCAATAGCAGAATGGTTTTTGATGCCGTTTTTATGCCCGTATGCGCCCATTTTCCCATTACTCGACCTCTTTATACCCAACAAACGCGACTCGGGCGGCAGATACAACAATTGTAAGTACTGCGGGGTTATGAGGGGTATGATTGGTACTTGGATATATTGCTTGTTAGCTTACTTCATTCATTTGAGTAGCTGTACCATCTAACCGCCTTAGCGATGGGGAAGTGACGACAGATATGTCCGAAATGACCGAGGTGACCAAAACAACCGGACTAAGCCACAGATAACAGCAGCAAGCACTCCCCTGCTCCTCTACTCCTCTGCCGGCAGATAGGCCCAACAGTCTCAACTAACAGGGCAACCAACAACGAATCACTGCTGGCACCAACCAGCCGCCCATACACGCCGATCACGGGATCCCCAAGTTTTCCAAGGTTTTTCGTGCTGGCACAGGAATGCCGCATTGGGTTCGTGCTTTGTGCTCCCATACCATAGTACATACCGTACATACCAGTGACTTGCCGGCTAAGTACATCCTGCGCCCTTTGCTACGACTCTAATACAACTCTACTAAAAACCTCTACTAAACGCTCTATAGGAAGTATATACTCCGTATGGCCCAGCGACTCGTTGCATAGCTCCAGCTATCGTTGGCTGCGAACATCCCCGCGCCCCGCGGCGCCCCGCGGCCCCCAACCAACACACGCCCAGCTGTGCCCACCACGACCACCACCACCACCACAATCGCGTGAGTAATGAGCTCCACGATTGCCTCCACTTTCTCTTCCAAGGCCACGAGCAACGCCCCAGCCAGCCGCCAGCCAGAGCCAGAGCCAGCGGCACCCATCCTCCTCCATCTCTCCCATCTCCTCCGTGATACACAAGTCTAAACCTTCACACAACACGCACACGCACTCGCACACAAAGTAAAAAAAAAGCCGTACAACGCCGCCGCCCCAGCTCCTCCGAGACCCCCAAACGCCCATCCCCTCCACGAACTAGTCTCCCTTGCCCCCCGCGACGCCATGTTCACCCTTCCACGCAGTTTAACCCGGCTCGGCGCGCGCCCCCTCGCCCGGGCAGCTACTGCTGTGCGACCCCCCTTCCGCGCCTTCACCTCAGCGCCCAGGCACAACGGGTCCCTGCCTAAAGGCGTTTCTGCTGGCACTCGCACTTTCACTCCCCGTTCAAATTGCACAGCAGCAGCTGCTGCCACGTCCATTTCCAGCTCCAGTGCTGGTTTCACAGCTCTTTCCACTTCCAGGTCCAGCTCCACAAAAGCTACGACGGGGACGCCAAACTCCGCCAGCCCAAGCGTCCTACCGGAGTTCTCACTCGCGGGCAAAATCGTCATCGTCTCCGGCGCTGGCCGCGGCCTCGGACTCGTCCAAGCCGAAGCCCTCGTCGAAGCCGGCGCCACCGTCTACGCCCTTGATCGCCTGTCAAGCCCCAGCCCGGAATTTGCACGGGTGCAGGAGAAAGCCCTCGCCCTGGGCACGCGGCTCGAGTACGCGCGCGTCGATGTCAGAGACGTCAATTTGCTCAAGCAGGTCGTGGACGGGATTGCGGAGAAGGAGGGGGGGATTCATGGACTGATTGCCGCGGCGGGGATCCAGCAGGAGACGCCAGCGATTGATTATGCGGCGGAGGATGCGAAGTGAGTTTTTCTTTTTTTGTCTATTTCGGTGAACGGAGTGCTGACGAGGGTGGTAGCCTCATGTTCGAGATTAATGTCACGGGGGTATTCATGACGGCACAGGCGGTGGCGAAGCATATGATTGCTTCAGGAAACGGGGGGTCGATTGTCTTGATTGGGAGTATGAGTGGCACAGTTGCTAACAAAGTGAGTCTTCCTTCTCCCATTCCAAACATCCCCCATCTTTCCCATCTCGTCATAATTAACCCCTAACCCCTTACCCCCAGGGTCTCATCTGCCCCGCCTACAACGCCTCCAAAGCCGCCGTCCTCCAGCTGGCGCGCAACCTCGCCTCGGAGTGGGGCATGCACAACATCCGCGTCAACAGCCTTTCGCCCGGCTACATCGTCACCCAGATGGTGCTTGAGCTATTCGAGCGCTTCCCCGAGCGCGAGACCGACTGGCCATCCCAGAATATGCTGGGTAGATTGAGTAGCCCGAAGGAGTATAGGGGCGCCGCGGTGTTCTTGATCAGTGACGCTAGTTCGTTTATGACGGGGGCGGATGTGAGAATGGATGGGGGACATGCTGCTTGGTAGGCTATTTAACTAGCCGATGCGGTAGCTGCGAAGTTTCGTTGATGTCGAGGGGTGGAGGGAGATTGTAACCGGAGGAATGAAGGAAGAGAGCGGTCGGTCCAGGGCGTAGTGGTGTGCAGGCTTTTGGAGGTTGGAATTTTCATATTTTTGCCTTCTTCGCGGCGCGGGGGATGCATTGCTGAGCGATTTTTGGGAGGGTGCGATTGGTGCGATTGGTGAATGATATGGATTGGTTCTTGATTGTTTGCTGTTGGACGATTGCATGGATCGATGGGGTTGTTATTTCTAGTTTACAAAAAATACAGTATATCTTACATACACATATATACATCCTTTTCGAGCCCTCCACACCCCGCTTTCCCGTATATCCCCGGTGTTAAATCGTCCTCACAACCCCTTCTACCTCCTCACCTCCCTAATCTCACTAACCCCCACCACCCCCC
>JPJV01000056.1:0-17515 GCA_000750745.1 Pseudogymnoascus sp. VKM F-4281 (FW-2241)
AAGACTCATCAGATCTCTTTCGATCTGATGAGGAGAAAATCACTTGATTTTACTTTTCGGTGTTTGTGATAAGTATATTTGTTTATTCGTATTTTTTGTCGTCATTTGTTGTCGGGAGTCGAATTGGTGACCTTGTTTATTCATTTCCTTGCCCTGGCCAGATTGTCCTGACAGTGGTACTCCCACTGCGCCACTGTGCCGCTTGATTTGAAGGCGGCTAAAGTTGGCTTATAAAGGTTGGTTGGATTGGGGGGGAAGGGGGTTTGTTTAGATGGGATGGCTGCTGTTTTGGGTGGGTTCCCTTTGCCCCTGGATTTCTGTGTTGCACGGCGCGTCTTTGAGGGGCTTGAGTCTTGTTTGGGGGTGGGCTTATTGTTCTCTTTGTGTCTTTTATATGGATAAAGACTCTCATTGTCGTTTTTTCGTCTTTCACTATTATCACAATGGAGTCCATTGTCGAAACGACTCTACAAATCAACCTTACATCCCAACTTGGAGTATAATAACCACCCTCTTCCTCCGAACCCTCATTCCTTATGCAACCATTCTTCGCTCATCACAGCCCATCCACCAACAACAAGATGTGCCGCACCATCTCAACTACCCATCGCTGCAGACACAAAACCTACACCCTCGCTGACCGTCCCTGCGAGCACTTTCTAGCCTCCTACGCCCGCAAGCGGTATTCATCCCAGATCCAATGCCCTTACAATCAGTTCGAGTATAGGGGGGATGAGATGTTGTGCACTGGGTGTACTACGGAGTTTGGGTATCCCGTTCGGAGGGGGTGGAGTGGTGACAGTGCGGAGCTGGAGAGGGTGATAACTCCACCTCCAGAAGGGATGATGAAGAGGGTGTTGGGCCGGATGAAGAGTTGGTTCTGGAGGTAGGTTTCTGCGAGACCACTATCGTGCTGACAATTTAGTTCAATATCAATACCCTTTCGACGAGAAGAAGTTGGTATATTTATAAGGTAGGGAGATGGCATTCTTTCGTTCAATTTATTTTCTTAGCTAAATATTAATATTAATATCAATATCGAATCTCCCTACCAAATCACAACTAATTCCGAAAACTGCATTTCAAAATTAATTGAAGTCTAATTATCACATCTCCGACCCAAACAATCTATATTCTCAGCACATATTCTAAATTTTTATAAAGGCAAGGAAATAAACAAGCGTCAATCATACTCACTTTATCGGCCCAATATCAACATCATTTCATCCACGTCCACGAAGATAAACTAAGCAACAATGAAATAAAAGAGAACGGAATTAAAAGATTGCATTCGAAAAATAAAAAACGAAATTCAGATGTTAAATACTCAATTACCTATATTCGAAAACCGAGAATCGAAACCGAATCCAAATAAAACATACTCAACTTATGCGACCTACCTTCTTTTCCTCTCTTCATTCTCATCTCATCACTCACCTAAATGAACCCTCCCGGCCAATACCCTCCCGGCCTCTGCGCCGGCATCTGCGCCGCCTCACAACTCATACACAACGAATAATCCCTCCCAGTCCGATACTGTGCATATGGACACTCGGAGGGATGGGATGCCGGTGCCATCTGTGAGTGGAACCAGGAGCAGGTAATATGCTGGATAAAACTGTGACCACACCGGTGGTAGAACTCGCTGATTTGGCACATTGTGGAGAAGTGGGTTTATGTGTTGTGATGGTTTTTGGGGATTTGTCTTTTGACTTGTTGATTTTTGCTCACTTACCTGGTTTGGTCTGTTGCTTTTCTGTTGTGCGAATGTAAATTTGTTGAGGATTCTGGAGAGTGGGAATGGAGAGAGGAAGAGCCCATATTTATACACCATACCCGCAAAGGCGTTTCATCTTGACATTGTCGAGGCTATTCTGTGATATCGTGGCCGGCGTGGTGGCCGCGATGGCGTTTCAGCTAGAGACATTTTCTGGTGATGGTAAACGCGGACGAGGAAGGAGGGAGGTGGATGGTTGTGTATATGTTTCGGGATTCCTTTGTGTGATGGAGATGGATAAAGGAGGCTTTATACCCCTGTAATACCGTACGGGCCGAGGCGAGACGAACAGCGATGATGATGTGGCGTTGAAGAATTCATGTTTTCCTTTCTTTCAGAATCCGGGTGGTTGTCGAACAAAGAGGCAGCGTGTGCCATGGGGGATCGGTAGTCTCGGATTGCCTGTCAAGTGGATATTCAAGTCAGATAGGAGGTTGATTAAGGGGCAGCTTTGTCTCTATCCCGAACCCAAGAGTTAGCCGCCATGTGCTCTTGCGCAAAGTACGTCCGCGGAGTGAGCGGAGGTGAGTGCCACGGGTATCATGTTAAGAAGGCATGAGCGTGTAAGGAGATTGAAGGGCATGGGGAGCATTGTTGTGTTATGTGAAAAGTAGGGCGGGGAGTACACGGGAAGTGGAAGATAACATTAGTACGCTAGCACCAAAGAGACGGGCAACATTTAGGAAACTTTGTGGTTTTATTGGATATGCTACTCTTGTTTCTGGTAATTCATGTGACCGTGGATGAGGTCAAAGTAATGAGGTTGTCCTTTTTGAAGCTGGAAAGTCAATGATAGAAGCAACAGCTACTGTGACTGTGGAATGTTAGCAGACTGTAATATTTCTGCTCATACATGAAATAGTGACTGACCAAGGATAAGTTTTATAATGCCTATGTCCTTGTGCTAGGCGGATACAGAGGCACCGATCGTTGTGCCTATTGGAGACCAAGCAATTCCCTCAGGCTGGTGGCCCTGATTCCCATAACGTCGTGTTCCATCCTCAAAAGGGCAGAATCCAAGGACTTGCTCCCTGCCGGGGTATTCTGGGAAGACAGATTAGCATAGATGCTGTGTATAATCAAACGTAACGGCTCTATTTCATGCTGTGCTCACCCGTACTTCCACAACAGATATAGCTGGGCAGATATGAGGATCATTAGGGGCCCTATCTAGCCACGCTCCCAATCCCCTCTTTTCAAGCTCTTTATAGGAGTTATGTTTCTTGCCACTATCGTACCAGCTATCCGTATCCACATAGACAATGCTCATGACTGGGTACTGCGACATCAATCGTAATAACCGACCGCCTTGAGCATGAACATAATCATTGTCAAACCTATACTTCGTGCCAAAGATTGGCTCGTCAAAGGAGCAGGTATTAACTCCCATAAAGGATGCAATATCCATGCTTCCGCTTCTCCCACCAATAAGCCCTTGCACAATGGTACCTTGAAGCTCGTTGGCCAAGATTGACCAAAAGGCAGCAGTGTACCGCTTGTCGTAGTACTGTCCCCTCGCATATAGATGCAAGACCGGATGGTTGTTTATCCTGAGGTAATCAACCTCTTCCATATCGACATTTACAATCAGCGCAATGACGACGTATCCCTTTGCAGCGGCAAATTTGGAGACAGAATCGAGAAAGTCCATGTTGCCGTCATGCTGCTTGTTGACATCACCTTTGCGGTAATTGAAGAGCACGACCCTCTTGTCGTTCGATCTGTCAACACCTTCTTGCGTGGCAAGCATGATCAGTCTATCGCTGAGTATGCGTGCTTGCTGAGCCCATGTGGAGTCTATGTTTGATACGTTGCCAAGTTGCTCCTGTAGGTATTGAACACGGCGTGCGCGTTTATCGGAGTCATAGAGATACTCCATGGTGATAGCAGTTGAAGCCCACAAATGAAGCGTGGGGCCTGGCCCTGTCAGGACTTCTTCATTTGCGTCAAATTCGTAAGAAGGAGATACATCGCTTTTTGCGAGTTCAGGAATGTCACCTTGATTGGGGAAAAGAGCCCCTTTTCCCAGTGAGGGTGGTTTGGCGACGATTGGAGGAATCTGAAGGGTGGACACATTGGCAGCTTCCTCCGTCTCGGGCGTGAGGAACCACATCACGCTGCAGACGGCATCTGGGTTCCCATAATGATCACGGTAAAGGATGACGATTTTGTTCAAATAATCACCGGTCCCTTTAATCATGTTATCGCCGAAAATTGGTCGGAACTTCGTCTCCAATTTGTTGATTCGGGCAAGAAGAGCAGGAATTTGGATGGAATGAAAGTAGTCGTATGTTTGGCTTCCGTGGATAATGGAGTTATCTGGAGACACCACCAAGGGCTGCCATCTGGAGCCCAGGTGACTTTCTCTTTCATTCCAATGATAGTGATCGGATACGAAGCAATGACATCTTTATCCTCGCTTTGGCATAAAGCCGTAGCAGCTGCGCAATGCCACATGTCGCCAGACCACCCACCTGGGAGGAGGATAAATACGGTGGGACGTCGTGGATAGGCTGCAGCAGTAGTGTTCGCTGCATCTGGTGAGCGATCAGTGAATATAGATCCATCGTATAGGTGAGCCATCGTGGCGAGTATGTTCGCAGCAATGGCCGAGGAGTTATGCTTCAAAGAGTTAAGTAAGTTATGACAAAGAAACTATGTGTTGAATAGCGTCTCTGTCGAACAGATTCGACTATGAGATTACCCTTTTTACTCTTTTTTCGGGATCATCAACAGTATGTCATTGTCATCTCCATGATGTTGGATTGGGAACTTGATAGAGTAACTAGCCGTACCTTTCCATAGTTTACAGAGGGGCCCACTCGTGCCTTCCCAAAGTATAAAGATGATACATTCCTGCCTTCCAGTTTATGAAGACGGATATTACTCGTACCTTCCCAAAGCCTATAGAAGGGCCCACTCGTGCCTTCCCAATGTATAAAAGGATACCGTTCCTGCCCTCCAAGTTACGAGTAACAGCTATTACTCGTAACTTCCCAAAGTATGAGGAAATACTTTGAGTGATAGCTAGCTTCTAGGGCGGCCAAGGTTATAATCACCCACGGCTATAATCGATGAACAAGATGCTTTGAAATAGAGCTAAAAAAGGGAATTATTAAGCTTAAATCACTCACCCTTCGCCACAATCCTCGGCCATGAGGAGTTTCTCCAGGCCTGTGGGTTGCATCCTCCTTTGAGAGACCCGTGAAGCAAGTTGGCCATAGGCATTTCAAACTGAAATTTGAGCGATTAAATTGTCTGCGCCTGTAGGCAGCAGGTTCTTCAAAGTCTTCCATGCGAGAGGAGCGAGAGGATTACAGCAAATCAAGAAGGTAACGGCACGGCGTGGAATTGTGCTCGCTATGAAACAACAGTACCTAGCCTTCCACCCACCTCCGAGAATTTCACAAGCCCACCGTCTTCCGAGTCTCCTCCGCCAACCTGAACTTGTGCTTTTTCACCCCCGCAATGCCAACATTGATCTTGTAGAGCGCGCCCCCGTTCCGCGCACTCTCCGGGTACAACTTCGCATTCTCCGCCGACTCACTCGCGGTCGTGATCCACAGGTCCTCGCCCACGAATGCGCAACATGTTACGTTCCGCGTCGGCAGTATGATCTCGCCCACCGTCTTGCCCTCAGGGCTGATGCGCAGCACCTTTCCATCGCCATACACAGCCTGCCAGATGTAGCCTTCGACATCAATGGCGAATCCGTCGGGTTCGGAGCCGGTGTCGAGCTTCCAGAAAACGCGTGGGTAGCTTATGGAACCGGTGGCGGCATCGAAGTCGTAAGCGTAGATCGTGGCCTCTGTGGAGTGTACGAGGTACAAAGTTGTATTGGAGAGGGACCAGCCGATGCTGTTGGGAATGACGAGTTCGGAGCGGTGCGTTGCACGGTTGAGGCTGGAGTCGAAGCTGAAAAGGTGCCCTAGAATTTGTCAGTCTCAACGAGGGGCTGCCGGGCTGGAAGGAGGAATTATACCCTCTGGTTTACACGGTCCAGCATGGAAATCAGTCATAGTCGCGATCCACATGCGGCCCTCGGAATCGACGTTCCCGTCGTTACTCCTTAATCGATCATCTCGAGCCTCATCTGCGCCATCGTAGAACGTCTTGATATATTCATATTTCCCTGTGTTCCGGTCCAGGATTGCGATCCCGGTCTTACCGCCTATCAGAATCTTATCATTGCTATCGATGCCCTCGATATCCGCCGTGACACCAACTGGGATATCAAAGTCGATGGTTTTGAGCGACGTCGGCCCTTCGGCGATATCAATCACGTGGAGTTTACGTTGGATAATGTCGACGAAACGGAGGCGGTTGTTTTCAGGCTCGTAAAAAGGGCCCTCGAGGAGGTCACCATTGGGTCTGAGGTACGGCTCCTGAATCTCCCATCTCTGCAATTCCGACATGTTGTCGACCTGATTGTGCGTGATTTATCTCGACGCTTCCCTCTCGCTTTCGCGGCTTTGGGTCGCAATTTTGATCGAGTGGCTGGCAGCGTAAAATTATCTCAAGGGTCCAAACGGTCGGTGTTTCGGAAGCTCACTGAGAAGAGTAATTCAGAGGAGCGCCAGTCTATGAGAGATTTTACAGACAGAAGAAAGTCAGGTGGCTTCTTCGAGACTCATATAAGAAAGCCTCTACCTCTTACCTGTGGAGTTCTCGGAAGGGCGGTCCGCTGCGCCAAAACGGGGTTAGGCCAATAGATTGGAGAAAATATAAAACTATCTGCCACATATACGAGCGTATATAGAGTATATATGTTAAACCTTGAGGGCGAGGGTATCGAAGGAATTCTAGGCCTTTCACCTTTATCCGATTAGGATGTTTATCGAGAGCGGGGTGATGAGGGGTTCGATCGATCTTATCCGTTGCTATGTATGCATCGTCGGTCACCTGATATACAGAAGAATCTCAACGAAGTTTGTTTGTCAAAAGCCATGGTCGGCCAAAGCCATTATCGGCAACAGAATGATTTGAGGTTGCTGTATAATTTTTGTTCTAGAGGGATGATGTTTTGGATCCCACTGCTTTTCTAACATTAGCAGAGCATGATTCATAACGACCATGGGGAAACCCGGCGTCACCTGGAACGAGTCCATCCCCCAAGGAAAGACATGACGGGAGGCTTGTGTTTTATATGAGAGCTTCGCCAGCTTTGACACAGCACACTCCCGTTCTCTTCTCTTGTTTGGACAGGAGACAAGAAACCCCAATAGTCACGTGATATACTGTAACAATGAAATTACCGAAAGTCCGCGGCTGTGAAGGCTGCAGGGTCTGGCTGAGAAAGCCATGCAGTGTTTTTCATGCAAGTCATGAACGATGTTGCAGGTACAGAATAAGCAGGCCGATATGATAATGCCCGAGCTGGATCTGTTTACGGTCATGTGATTGTTGGTGTGTCCTCCCCCCACGCTGCCGTTTTTGATGGGTTGTTGAAGGCGAGGCGGACGCTGCGGCGTGCATGAAGCGTCACCTAAACAGGAAAGCCGACGAGCAAAAAAACAACATCAAAAGCAAAAATTAATTCATGCTGAAGGAGACGTGCATGAACCGGTCCGCCCATGAAAGTGTTAAAATTTTGACGCCACAGGTAGAGGACTCAAGTGGTGATAATCTATCTATCTTACCTTGTTGTAGGAGGTTTTAACCTTTGCTTTATACTATCTAGAGCTCTAAACAACAGCATAGGATAGCCATACAGCAGCTGGCACGGTCAATATCTATTTGGATGCAGCCTGGAGCTGTTAAAGTCCAGCATATAATTTTCAAGAATCTGCTGGCTGTACTTCAAAAGAGCAGTGCCCAGGATGCGGAGTTGCAATGTGCGGTGACCGACTTCATTTTGCCTGAAACTACACGTCGACACTCGACATCCAGTATACATGACAAATACATGTCACCCCTGTTGTGGGCATGCAGGTTGGACGATACGCAGCCGCGGGACAATAGGGCCTTATGGTGGTTTGACCGCTGACCGCCAGATCTTCAAACATCGATTTTGGTGGGATCAAAAGCGGGTATTGCCTGTGTACATGACAACGAGGATTCGAATCTCTCACCGTCACCAACTCTGCAGAAAGTCGGAGACAAGCACTTGCTTCTTCACGTTCCCACGATCATGTACTGTACAGTTCGTTGAAGCTCATCCTGGCCGCCGTTACCAACAGGGCATCATCTATTGGACGCGTATGCATCTCCTTGGCAATGGTATACCCGCTGACGCCTTGCACAGACCCCGTGTACGGTACGAAGGGCGTGTTCATGAAACTGGGCTCGGCCATCAAAGCGTCGGGCCACTGGACACTGAGCAGAATTTTGTCTTCCGATCCCGACTAGCCATTCACCACACCGATCCATCGCAGAGGTTACATCCGAACAACTCCGTGCCTTGGTGCGAGTTCCGCCTTAGTGCTCATCTCGGTCTCGCCTCCACCGACTCTTAAACAGGAGATAATCAATAGTCACACCGTCCAAATATTTGGCTATCCCAGCCGTCATGCAGATGTAGGAAGGAGGTCCCTACGATTGCTGGATTCCGACAAGTGAACTGACTTGTGGATACTGCACTGGGGAAGCTTGTTGGGTGGCAAAACTTTTTCAAAGATTGGCGGTCTGGGTGCGCGAATGGCTTCTTCTATGAGTATGTGAGGTCTAAAACGCTAACGGCACAACAACGCAAGTCCCGGCAGACTTGGCTGAGCGAAGGAGCGAAGGATTGTGCACAACTTTGCGTCGATCTCACACTAGACACGAGAGCCCCCTGTTGAGCCTTTTTTTTTTGTTGCGTGATCTCAGCGTGGCTTCATTAAGTTATGATTCCAATGGAGAACAACCCTGATGTTGGGCATTGTCCTTGGGTAGGATTGCCTTGTTGACGGGGTCGCGCCTTGCTCATCTCCGTTGCTACATGCCTATGTATTTTGATGCCAGGGTTTTTTCTTGCAAAGTCGACCTCACGGATGTTAACGAAGGCTCTTTATGCTCCTTCCTAACTTTCCTGACCCCCAAAATTTGCAAAACCTACCAACATCAGGTACAGACTATCCCAGGAATTTCAGGCGTGAATTAATTACATGGGCAACGGGAAGACCCTGAATTGTTTACCGCCAGCTTGGGTCACTACTGTATGCACTGTTGGGGGTTTAAGATGGGTTTTAAAATGGGGCGAGCCTTTCTTGCTCCAAAAAGTACGTATTACATGCAGTACCAAGTATACAGTGCATACAGACGGTGTGCATCTCACCTCAGTCGTGTGTCTGAGCTGAAGTGCTTTGAGCACGGCTTATCAACTGACATATGACACTACATATGCACGACTTGCTCTTGTCGCATTCGAGTTTGCACCCATTTACGAAGCGGTTCGCGGTTACATGCATGCTATCTATCTCCTGGTTGGAACCACGAACCATTGCAACAGCGCAGAGGGATATGGTAGCTCATAATCTACCAGGGAGAAAAACCAACACTGGAGTGGCATGGATGAAGGACCTTTGGGCCACGTTCTGATCGTATATTCTGGGGTCCATGTCGAGCTACTGCATCTCATCTTACTCGAGGGCATGTTACCGCCAACCACCTTCGCTCCCGCCCCCACAGTCTATACCCTCATTTTTAAGATGAACTAATAAATCGATATGTTCCACATGACGATATCTATTTTCGGTCCGGCAATGCGAGACCATACGCCCCGTAAATTCTTCAAAATCCTGTCGCCTTGATGTTGTGTCTTGCTTTCTTGGGCAGTTCCACCGACGCCAAGGCCCCGTGACGAACGTTTGATGCGGTGGGAACATTAGCATACAGGCACAGAAGCAAAATCAACATCCCGTTTTATGCTCAACCTGTGAAACAGTCATGCCCCCTGTCGGCAGTACATGGGTATATGCAGCAGCTGGATTTATATGCACTCCGCACTCCACATAGTCCACTCATGAAGTGAGTAAGTACTTCATCACAGTGTACGTACTCAATAGTGGGAAAATACTTTACTCTACGATACAATTACACAGCCTGGATGAAGTTCCAGTGGCTTGTCAAGATGTGGGATATAAATTAGGATCATTCCAAGGCACACGACCGGGTATTCGAGGAAATGAATGGAAGCCAAAGGCTTCAACGAGGCGAAGCAGGTGGAGGCAACCTTGGGACGATCAGTCCGTCATCACCTCTTCGCCCTGGCGTTACCAAAACGACGCTGACGGACGCCACTGGGATATGTAATGACACTACGTTCCCTCCAGTTTTTGAAGTGCGCGGGATTGATGGAACTAAAAGCACAAGTGCTCTAATGCAAGGCGACGGAAAGTCCTCGGAGGCTGTTTTACACCAAGCCACTCGGATCACTCGGCGAGAGCTGGTCGCACAATGGGGGCAAACCGCAGGGCGGCTTGCATGAGAAACGTGGAAGCAATTTATACCCACAGACAGCTTTTTGATTGCCTGCATTGCCGGGTGGGCTGAGCTTGGCGCTTTTCGACGAAATGCCACGGACCCATGGGGTTTTCACCTTGGTTTTGGTACTCCTTTTTTGGGCCCACATTGCTAGAGCGGTAGTGCCGGCCGGATCGTGCCTCTCGGGACATTTCCGGATACGTATGTACGATGGTGCACAATGATTGCATTGGGACGATATCCTCGGAGTCATGGTGCACAGCGTTGCATTTCGTCTTGGACTGTTCGCCAACCATACAAATCCAGAAGTAAGCGTGTCCAGCGCTCTGCTTGTTTCAATCCTTTGGCCCTGAGCCGTCTCGGGCAGATATGCTCTCCGTAGGGGCCTTTTTACCATTGCCTACTTGCAAAGGCCGCAGCTTCCTGTCAATTATGTTTCGTCCAATGTGATTTACAAGGGTAGGGTTGGATTGATTTGGCACACAGCTCTTCGGCCAGGGCTACCTCTGTGGTGTTTTGGCCTCCAGGGGTTATCCTCAAACCCTCTTTTCCTTCCCATAACTACGGTACGTAGATACTACATGGCACAATACCAAGCTGGACTCAGGCTACCTGTTTCTGTTCTAGGCGATATTCTCGTTCGTTGGATTCTGTCCCTAGTGGCTCGTCCCGCCTTCCCCGGCCGACTAACAAAACTGCTTGTATGACGGCGCTGCCGTGTCGAGTCCAACCGTTCAGTACGGACCCACGTCGCGAACCGAGTTCCTGTAAAGATCTCCGCCAAGACGGTCAAAACGACTTCTTGGAGCCAGTGCGGAGCACGCGCTACGACTCACCCGGAGTGGAGTGCGATTCCAAAACCCCAAACAGTTGTATGATCCTTTCCGCGGCCAGAGTTCCTGATCACCTGGGACGTGAGACGCCGGGAGTGATCGAAACACTACTCCCGATCAGGAACAATGGTCCCCTAGTGTGTTCGAAGCTGATGATCGCTGAGGAGGTGATTTGCTCTTCAGCAACTCAACATCTGGAGTGCTCCAAGATAATGTTGTTTGCTCATACAATATACTATCGGAACAAGCGTGGCAATGGAGTAATATTGATATGTGTGATGGGCGACTGCAACCGAGCACACTTGCGCTGATACGCAGACGTTACAGCCAACATTGTCGATTAACAAGTGATTTGCAATGTTCACCCAGGGTACTTTATTACCTTTCAAGCTATTTGCAACTTGTATGGCATTGATCCGCAGTACTCTGCTAGCCAGCAACTGTGGATCAGTGCTACCCTGAGGGGGACATCCTTTCTCCTGCTTACGCCTTGAAGAAGAGCGAATGGCTTCCCTATTTGGAGTAACAAATGGGGGGGGATTAGGCTTTCTCCCCGGTCTACCCACGGTATACGCCAAGAGTACTTTCAGCGCTCATCAGAATGCACAGCGCCCCACGCTAGGATGCTTTCCGTGTCCTGGCTATTGGGGACATATTTTCTCCCAGTTGACAACGGCTAGGGGAGCCCAATGGGCCCCAACCTTGCGTGGGGCTTTCGATCGTCATATGCACAGCAATTCGCGCTTTCGCTCATGCAAATCCTTTTTTCCACTGTTCCCACGATACGGGATCTATGAACCGTAAGATGTAAAGATACGAAGGCTGGCTATCATGAGGAGAGTCTATCGCTATTGCTGTTAAGCCTGGCCAACCGCATCAAGTCAGCTCCATAGTATCCACGAACCACTCACAACTCTCATCTCATTCATCATTATTTGACTGGTTCGCCCGCAACAAATAGGCGTCGTCCCTCCTTTTGTAATTTTGTTCTTGGTCAATATATTGCACCGATTGTTGTGTTACTGGCCTGGAAGCAATAGAAGCACGCCAATCTCAACCTGTCCATCTCACTTCAAAACGTTACTGCTCATAGCTGATAGTAATCAAGATCCAACCGCCTATCGAATCAACGGTTTGGTGCGACTATCCCTGCCCAACAGCTCATCATACATTATAACACGAGTTCCACGAAAAAGCAAAACACTACCATCAGTCGGAGTCAAAATTTCAAGCTGAAACGATTGGGTTTTACGAAGTGATACCGGAAACTCCCTTACCCACGCTTCGGAGCACCGTGGTGGCCTTTAGGCAACCCATATCGTCTTTCGCCCTGGCTGTGCAAACCCTCCTCTATCGGCCGGCGCACCAAGCGTTCGCTGCTTCTACTCGCTCGTATCCTCTTGAAAATCCCACACGAAGCCTCAAGGAACGACAACCCAGTGTTGTAGGGAGGGGCCTGAAACGATCTGACCAGAGTCCTCACGGCAGTTCAGCTCTGGGGCAGGACGGGCCAAAACTCCCATGTCCGGATCTCTGGGACCATAAACGGCCAGGAGATCAGGGCTCAATGTCACAGAGGCCGGCCGCGTCTCGTCCTGTATCTCAACCAACTGCCGATGGCCCGAATAATAGGCCGCCTGCTGATACATTTCGCGGACGAGAAGGTCAACATGCCAGGCTCGACCATGGAGATGAAATTCCTCGAGAACAAAATTTATACGAGCTGAGCCGCCAACCAGCGACGCAGCCTCATGCGCGACTTTACCCACCAATGACGCCTGCCAATCGTCTTACACCTGCTGGTGCCTCTCGGGGAGCTGGACTCCATACCATGTTAAACCCAACAGAGCCAGAAACCAGCCGTGTGTACTCCACGTTTGGTTCCAATGCCGAGATGCAGATGGCTTTGGTGGATCGGTCGCTACCCCAACAGACCACTGGCGCAGAGGTACCAAAAATCGCATCGCGCTCAAATCATTCTCTGAACGACCCTGGTTTGTTCTCAACGGATGCCGCCTTTGCCGTGCGAAACTTGGCTCCAAACGTCCATAGATCCTTTAGTCTCGGTAATGCAGCGATGGGAGCTCATAGATCCATGGGACAACCACCATACGAGAACGACGGAGGGCGGCCGCACATTGTTGCTTTAGGGTCAGACGCATCGTCGGGAATCTCATCGGTGCCCGCCATTGGAGCAAATAGTCGGGGCCCTCTCAGTTTGCTTCCTCCCGTGTCTGCGCCGCCTTTAAATCGGCGAGCTAGTGTTGCTGTGATGGGGGGCCCAACAGCAAGGTTACCAAATTCACAGAGCGCAAGCCCAAACTCTCCTTACTCCTATAGCAACCATCCATCGCCCGCTCCAATAAATCGGATGAACCAACCGCCTGTCGACCCACCATATTTTACAGGTTCGACGCCGAGGGGAGCCTTTCCGGAAGGGGACTCGTCACAGGGAGGCCAAGAACTAGTTTCCTACATGAGTAATCCATCGGAGAGAATCCCCCTCCAAGGGGTCCCTGGCGGCGGGTATGATTCTAAGTACGTGGTTTTCAAAGACGAAAATAGCGAGATTGTCGTGCCTGTAGATACGGATGCAGGATCGATTGTGGCTGGCAATAGGCGTATGCGCAATGCGAAAGCCTCCGCGCGATTCCGTGAAAGGGCCAGAGTGCTAAAGCAAAAGGAGAGCAAAGAGATTAATGACTTGGAGCAAAAGAATCAAGCTACGGCGAAGGAGTTGGAATACATGACAGAGGAGAAAAACTTCTACCGGAGTGAGAGCAGTAGATTTTGGCAGATATTATACGACAATCCCGCAACTAGAGACATAGCTTTACGAGAACAAAAGAGTCCTAGATTTCCACCACGTTTGGTTCCTAGTCGACCTCCTCTCGACCAATTACTGGAGTCCCCTGCGGACGACACAAACCAAGGCGAAAATCCCACAAAGCGAAAGCGATTAAACAACGAAGGAGAATATGAACACCCAAGCAACCGACCTAAGCGAGAAGAAGGGCAACACATACGATATCCCCCTCCCACCACTCCATACTTCCCCGCACAGTCTTGGCCAGAAGGAGGGCAGTACACACAGCATCCACCTCCTCACACCCGAAGCATTTCTGGCCCTGTAACGGGGTCGAATTGGCTTTCCAATGCCCCTGGACAACCTCGGCCTTCTGTCATCTACCCCCAAGGTGGTAGTGACCGGCCATGGCCAAGTGGACAACCACTGCAACCACAACAAGCACAACAGCAACCAACACAACAATCACCACAGGAAGCACAGCAGAATGCACGGCAACAATCGCAGTACCAAACGCAGCATCAAGCGCATCAGCAAGCTCAACAACTGGCGCCGCAACCAGGCGACTTAAGTGGCCACCGGCAATAGGACTATCACATCAATTAGTGCTTGCAAAGCACAACTTTCATCAAACCAAATTGACCCGACGGTGCCACATCATGGGCAAATCCGCAAAAGACAACAGGTCACCGTCCTACCATACTATCGTTTATTTCATATCGCACCACATATATATTGTACCGCATCATCTGTTGTTTCACATCATCTGTTATTATAACTCGCTCTTATCACGGCACACAACGTCTGCCAACACCATTGAAGAATTGCATGGATCGGGCGACCGAGCGTATCTATTTTTATACCCCTTTTGCTTCTCAGCGCGGCGGACTCATTTTTCATCGTTTTGTTTTTCTTGCAGCAGCGGCGGGTGTTTGGAGCATAGAGCTTAAATGCTCAAGTAAAAGGCGAACTAGGGCGGGGAAGGAGGCTTTGTAACTATTTATTTATATCACTTACTGGATGGAGCAGATTGGGAACTACCAGGATGGCGGAAAGAAAAACTGAAAGGGGTTATTTGTTTGGAGTTTCGGGAGACGGCGGCATTTATGGCAACTGAAATTGAATATACGGCGGTTTTGAAATAAGAAAGACTTGTTCAAGGGGGGTGCCAAAACATAAAGCAATATATATGTATATATATAGTAGTATCAATAATATCAAATTGTTAACAATGAGCACCGTTGTTCCGATTACCTATCTGCAAGCCAGGGTTGGCCGCATAATGGGCCGCATATGAAATACAGTACGTGATAGCTACCTGCATCTATACATGGAAAATGTTTCAGAGGAGTATATATGTATATATATATGCATGTTGATTCAAAATGACTGTGCATATATGTATAACGTATTTCACATACGAGTGGCGCACACAAACGAGTGGCGCACCAAAACACCAAAAACGCGTCAACTAACTTATGTGAACAATGGCACCACCAACTCAACCTAAATCCTCTAACCAAGAGGGTAGGATACTTCTAGCTATTCAATCAATTTGTGACTATTACTACTACTACTACACCACCACCCTATATAATAACCCTTATTCAATCGTAATTAATACCTGGCGCCTCTCGCACGTACGGGCATTATGTCCAGTCTTCTCACATCTGCCACAGCGCCGTTGCTGGCCCTTAGAGCCCACCTGCCGACTACTCTCACTTGCTACCTCCGTACGGACTTGAGCATCAACCTCAGCTGTTTCAAGGATATCCTCTCCCTCTCGTACGGAGAGACTACCCCCTTGCATTATACGCCTCTTACGCTTTCTTTCCCTCTGCTTCTTCTGCTCATTTGCTGCTTGTAGAGCCTTAACTTCTGCCTTTAGTAGAACAGCAGAATACATCATAACTTGCGCCCCTTTAACAAGGCAGCTAATAGCATCATTAATTGAGGTAGGAGAGCTATTCTGATGTCGTACGACACGGTTCTTAATATGCTCTGTTTGAAAATCAAGCTCCCTTATAGTTTCATCATTAATTGAGGTAGGAGAGCTGTTCTGATGTCGTATAATGCGGTTCTTTATGTGCTCTGTTTGAAAGTTCAGCTCCCTTATAGTTTGAGGAGTCTTTGAAGTCCAACTAGCACTCTCAACTATCGGAGGGGTTGGAGTTCTCAAGTGTAGATTCAAGTAAGAAAGGACATTCTGTGGCTCGTACGGAACTAGTCCTGTTGCTCGGAACCCGCTCTTGATATTCTGCTCTATAAATGTTGCTGTAAATGCTTCTTTGAACGCAGAGAGAAACTCAAGCTTTGTGATATGGTTTAGCCGGTTCCGTACGAAGGTTTCAATCTAACGTCCGTACGAAAGCTTTAGCGGAGCAAAGCAGCTAACGTCAAGTGGTTGAAGAATGTGCGAGGAGTGTGGTAGCACAGAGGGTGATTATCTTCCGTTCTGTATAGTAGTGTTGAAATTGAGCAGAGATCAAGTGGCTGAAGGATATGCGAGGAGTGTAGTGGCATATAGAGGGTAATTATCTTTCGTTCTGTACAGTAGTGTTGAAATTGAGCTAAGAGATGGCTCTTATGTCCATCAAGAATAAGAAGGCGACAGGTTCCGATTGTACGATTGTTTGTATGTCGATCGAAGTGTTGAATCCACTTATACCCAATTGAATTTAAAGTCCACCCATTCTCACTTAGTGTAATTACCTAGTCGTGTAGTAATCCCAAGTCCTCGTACTAAGCAGAGAGGTGATTTTGCGCCTTGAAAATAATAAACGGCGGAAGTGCCCATCCGTACGAATTAACACCTTGGATAATTGACACCCACTCTCTATTTCCTGGCTGTATAGTCTTTAGACGACTCTTTGCTTCCGAGCTTGTAACTACCTTTGCAGTAGCAATAACTCCTATTGCGAAACCTGCTTCATCAAAGTTGTAGATATCCTGCTCTAAGATTCTATATTTCGCAACTGTGTTTCGTACGAGGGAGAACCACCCTTTAATTATCTTTGGATCTTCGCATGTTGCTCTTTTGTAATCGTACTTCCGACTAAACTTTGCTTTGATTTCCGTACGACGCTTAATGAAGTTGGTAGCCTAGTTTATTCCAACAGGGATTTCGCCTCGTTCGGAGAGTAGGAGATCTGCCATTTCTTGTACAGCTTGCGGCCGGGGTGGAAATCCACGTGAATCTAAGTCGAGAATCAGGGCTCTCGCCTCGTTCGGAGCATAGTAGGTCTGCCATTTCTTGTACAGCTTGCGGCTGGGGTGGAAATCCACGCGAATCTAGGTCGAGGATATACCAAACGAGAGCTGACTCTTCGTACGAAGTTAATTTTCGTAAGTTAGGTGTAATGAGTATAGGTAGAGTGCCAGAACGCATAGTATTCCCTAGACTGAACTCTGCCCCTTTTCAGAAAAGGGGTTTATAGCCTATATACTTAGACTTCGGTGCCGAAACACTACCGTAGTCGTGGCGTACCATGATTGGTAGGTCAACCCCTCGTTCTGCAGGCCTGCCCCTACGTTACAACATCGTACCTAGAACGGCACAGGATTGGTGGCGACCACCGACCAGCCCGACTATAGCTTCCCTAGCGGCACGTAACGCATGCCCTACCAACAACAATTCTTGGGCGGCCGCCTGCCGCTCTCCCTGCCGACACACGGCCGAACCCCCAGCGACCCCCC
>JPJV01000075.1:0-64280 GCA_000750745.1 Pseudogymnoascus sp. VKM F-4281 (FW-2241)
CGGTTACTGCCTTCACAATATCGGCGGGCTCGCGCTTTACACCGGCGACGCCTCCCGCGAGACTTCCCACTGCTTCAGTCACTTTCCCTATAATTTCCGCGGGCGCCTGGCGCTTTCCATTGCCGGTTGGGAGATTTGAAAGATCATACAGTGCGCCGGTTACTGCCTTCACAATATCGGCGGGCTCGCGCTTTACACCGGCGACGCCTCCCGCGAGACTTCCCACTGCTTCAGTCACTTTCCCTATAATTTCCGCGGGCGCCTGGCGCTTTCCATTGCCGGTTGGGAGATTTGAGAGGCCACCAGTGAGGGGGTTCGCGAGCTGCTTAGCTGCGCCTTTCACTGTATCCGTGATATCGACGCCCTGCCCAATGATTGGGGTAGGAGCGGCAGCGAGGAGGGGGATAAGCATGAAAACTGCGGCGAGGTGGAAATGCATTTTCTAGACGCTTGTTAGTAAATTTTTGGAGGCGAGAGGGGGAAGAGTGTTTACGCTGGTGGTCGAGAGGTGCCGGCGGGAAACTTGGTGTATGGGTTATCTCCTTTGAATTGTCGTTGTCAGGTTGGAAATGAGATGTGGAAGGGGATTCTGTAGTCTTATATGACTTATTTGCAACCCCTTTTGATAAATGTCCCCCAAGCCTGCGCCGGAGTCAAGTAGCGCAAGTAATTTCCTCGCGTCAGACATGTCTAGGAGTCGGGTGACTGAGGATGGATTACTGCAGTTGATGATAGCGCGCGTGAAACGTTTGTGCGAGTCGGCTTCCCAGGCATCGTTCCGGCTCTGTGGGTGCATGCGATCCCTTGCTTTCCCAAATGGGTCCGATGCATTTCATTCACTGGCTGGTCTGGAAAGTAATAGTAGGCGATATTCATAACTTCAAGTATAAGTAACATGTCAAAAATATATGTTTGCTACTTTAATGTACTATTACGTTCATTTTTTTGGTGTCATCGACCTAGAAAACGGAGAATTGGATTTCGGCCCGGTTATTAGTTTAGGATCTTGCAAACATGTACAACGGATAAGAGCACAGCAAGGAGTAGATTAGGGGTGGGGAAGCTTTACGCCTACAGAAAGACGTGTTTTCTATCAAATTATAATGAGGCTAATATGTTGTTGATATGAAACCGGGATATCGCAAGGGCCCATATAATTGGGGATAGAAGCTCAGTTATCGTCGTTATGTATTTCAATTATACCTTACTGTATTACAATCTCCGACACACAGTAACCGCATTAGCAAGTGCCGAAAACCATATAGTGCAGTTGCATTGGTATGTCCGATGTTTCGGGTTGTAAGACTATTGAGGCATCTGAGGTGAACGAATGGTGTAAATATGTGTAGCCGCGTTCCAGAGCAGGCTTCTCATATTCACGGGTGGCAGTTGTGTTCCACTTTACAAACCAAGTTTAAGCGTATTACTGACATGCAGGTACGAAATTTCCATGCCCCATTAGTCGCCATGCAGGGGTTTCCTATATGATCATCACTTACGGCAGATGCCTTCTTGTGAACCAAGCCGGAATGGTTGGGAGCCAATGGAAACCAGCCAGGGGACAACAGGAGTTGACTTCCTTGGAATATCGTCTTATTCCATTGGGATATTTACAAGCTGGGAAAGCTTTACATTGTGATAATACGTCCACTACTCGGCTGGTTAGCATATGCTTCTCATTGCCCCCATTAAGGTCGGATGCATTTGATAGACTGAGAATGCAATGCGAAATTTCATCTTCTATAGAATAGTTGGACTACCGCAGCTTGTAGGAGGGAAGGGCGAGCAGTTGCGTTGGGGGCATTCTCCAGCGTGCTGTTTTTTATTTGGATGTGACAGATGGTATGGTAAAGGTGCGTAAATGGGTGAGACGAGCTTATATCGAACTATGGGCACTATATTGTAGAGATTCTAACATAGCTGGCAGATTCTCTTCATCTCTGAACAGGTCTCAGGTAACACCCCCCATTCCACGAAAGGGACTCGATGGCCCCCCGTGAGCAACGGCCTCTTGCAGCTGAGAAGCAACGTCGTGAAACCTCATGTCTGACAATAAATCGACGCTGGTAATCTTCAGTAGCAGATATCGTGAAAAAGGGGTGTCCAGTGTCAAGTGTGAAGCATTTATTGATATATCAGTCATACGTGACACGGGAAGCGGCTGCACCAACACGGCAACAAACTACGAGTACGGTAGTTACAGTACTCCGCAATAATGTCTGATAGAAGTGTTGATGTTTGGTCAATGTTGGAACAGGTATGGTAACTTCACCGTTGTTGGGAGAGTGGTACCTTGCAGTGGTAACTAATATGAGAAACATTCAACATTACAGTGCAGATGCAGAGTTTGCGGTCTCACAATCGCGACGCCGTAATTTCCAGATTCGCGCGACCTGTCGCAAAACCGATTTGTTTCTCTGTTTGGTCGCGTAGAGTATGTAGATCTCCATTCCTTTCACCCCGCGATCGCGGAGACCATGAATCATCACCCGTGTAGCATCGTCTGCCTTGACGCATGGCGGCCGGATTTCGGTTACTCGAGTAGGATTCACTTTTTATGAATTGCCGTGACTATCTTTCCTATGTTTTTGTTGGTCGAGACGCGTTGCGATTTAGGAAAATCAGGCGTGCCACCAAGCCTGAAGAGGCCAATGGCCCAGGTCAGCGGCCACCAATCTGCAAGTTCAGGCCAGGGCTCATCCGACGTGAAGGTATCGATCTGATCCGACACAAGCCTTCTTCATATTGCTTTGCTCTATGTGACGCGTGGTATGCAAACACAACGCGAAACTCGCGTCTCCGCCTCATAATACATCTCCCATTTCATTGTCCTCGCTGTTCTCCTCGCATCCAGACTACCACAGTTCCGCCTGTTTTGCCATTTCCCTGCCATTCATCGGTAGTTCATTCTCTCCCCTGTGGTTGCGCTGCCACATTATCGCTATCTAGCGTCTCAGAAAAACCTCCACCACAAAAATACAATGATGAACAGTACCAATCCACCTATCGGCCCATACTGCTTCATAAGCAGCTCCCAATTAATCCTTACCGCAGCCCTCTTATACTTCTTACTATCATCCCTCAGCCGCGAGCTCATTTCTCCCATCCGTTCCAAGCTGTCCCCGCGGTACAATAGATCCTCGATATTCTTCGTCATCACCTTCGTCACATCCTGCAGCTCCGAGTTCAGCTTGTCCAGGTTCTGCGTCGCGCGCGTGTCGGAGTACGTCGCTTTCGTGCGCTGGATGAAGGTGTCAAACTCCATGAAGGCATATGGGCGGAGTGATGGTGCGGCGAGTTGCGCGTGTGAGTATGTTGAGCTAAACTCGGAAGAGATGTCGGAGAGGTAGGTGAAAGCGAGCTTGCGGGGGTATGAGCGCTCGCATATGGCAATGTAAACTATGCTGTTGACGATGAGGTAACTGTGGGACATATATCAGCTTCGTTGTTCTCTGTAATGACAGTTCCGAGGCAGATTTATGCTCACTGCAATGTGTATGCCCCGCTTTCAATACTGGCTTGCGGTTCTGAATTGCGGCTTAATCGTCTCAGAACCATCTTAACGTGTGATTTGATTTCGGTGAGGGCATTCTCAGTCTGCCCGGTCTGGTCAGTCCCGTTTCGCACGGTTCGGGGGAGATGCACCAACAGCCTCGTCGTCGATCGATGCGCATAGCATGAGGCCTAAAGAAACACGTTAGAACAGGTTCGATTGCGCCTCGGAATTGGGAATTGGCGGTGCCTACCATCTAACCTCGCGATTTGCGTTGACTTGATCATTTCGGCGGGTGTTTGTTGTTGCTCGTTCTTGCAAATATTAAAGAAAGACAACTGAGTAAAGGTAGAAATAGCACAGCTATAATAAAGAGGTTTCAAGGTGTGCAATCGCAATCCATGAAATGCGGTGCCTTTGATTTTTTGACTGGCCTCCCCGAGCTTCAGGACACATAATTTGGAGATAAGCCGCATGTGCCAAGTCCCAGTGGACGAGCCTGGACCTGGGTGGTTATTTGCACGTGACACATAAATACTGCTTGCGACAGGCTACAAAGCCGAATACCACATTCACCAAAGTTAAAGGAGGACACCAAATTAAGAAAGACGATTTGGTTTCCGCATAGGTGGCCATTTAATTCATAGTCTCAACCTGAGACCCTCAGCATTCTCTTTGAGTCTGGCGACGTTGATATTCTACACGCGCGCTTACGAGTATATTGATCCTCCACGACAAACGCACTGAGGCCCGTGCATTACCCGAATATGACCAGGATATTGGGAGATGTCAATGTGAGTTCTTCGAACTCTTTTAACTTTCATTCGTATTTATTGTCCTTCAGAAACGTCTGGAAATTTGCATCGAAACAGGGTCTTACACCGGAGTGGTGATATGATACTTTGAAGAGCCAATTATCTCTCGGCTGCTTCATTGACATTTCCCACCATTTCATGTGTCTGGCGATCATGGCCACCCCATAATAATTGTCGAAGAAGGGAGGAGAATCAAGGAAACCCAACGCTGATTCTGATATAAAGTCTGCTACAGGCGATATGTATGCGTCCAATGATGACTCGGAGATACCTCCCTCCAGTCATGGGGATGATGCTCTCGCAAACCTAATGAACAGCATGGAGCAATTTGTTGCTGACGACAGCACTGCCAATCACAATGCTAATGATGTGACCGCCGATCAGAAGCATGAAATGCGTGGTTTACGTCGCTCACAGCACACCGATGCTGGCGAAGAGACATCAGATACTGGGCCGTTGTCCTCAAGAACTTCTGGTGCCAACCCTGCAAAGCGTCCTCAGATAAACCAAGCAAGCTCGCAGACTGCCAAGAAGGCCAAGAAGGGCAAAAGGGGCATCTGGAGTGTGGAAAATGTTCTCCAGAACCCCAAGTCTCCGTTGGTCAATGCAAACTTAAAGGTCCGTATGACCCATGACATCGCTAGAGCTCTGTGCTTATCAAGACAATAGGGATTATTTGCAAACCCGGAAGCCTGGAATATCCTTGACAAGGACACCAAGGCTAAACTTATTAGCATGCTACCGGAAAACACGCATGTTCTTGATGAAGTTGATGGCGAATTCCGTATTAATGAGAATTTCTTGAAATTTGATCAAGACTGGGCTCACTACCTAGGTCGTGCTCAAGAGGACATTGCCGAGGGCCGCAATGATCCCACCTGGCTTGAACAAGCTGCGGCAGCATCTGAGCAGCGTACAGATGGAGAATTTGACGACTGGAAAGATAACGAGTACGAACTATTCTGGGGAGTAAAACAGAAACTCCAAAGCAACGTTCTTACAGGTCTTTCTGGCACCATAAAGTTCAATGACTTGATCACTCGTGAGCTAATCAAACCTGATGATATATTCCTATTCCAAAGGACCATTGGCAAGATTTTTATTGAGAAAGAAATCAAGTTTATGGGAGTAGAGGGGTCAGGAAACAAAAGAGTTCTACGATGCTCTTTACCACCAGGCGCCTCAAAGTTCTCGAAGGGCGATGAGGATATAATCAATTCCGAAATCAATGGGCCTGAGCGCATATGCAAAGCGGCCATAGAGGCTGATGGCCGTCTGAAGGGAAAGCCGCCGAATGGCAATTCCTGGAAAACCGTCCGCGTCTTACGCAACAACCAAGATCTAGGCACCCTTTGGGATATCCGCCAGGCTCTACACTTTTCACTTCAAGGAGATGATGACTGAGAAATACCAAATTCCATGCAGGAATATGCTGGAGTATAACTATCCACAAATACGTGGTCTTAGCCATTTATATTGTGCTCTAGTTACTGGTCGTCACGAATACGTGCGTCTATCAATATCAAAGCTTGAGACTAGTGTCAGGGGCTGTACAGCACCGAATTTCCATGGTAGCTATCATACAAATCCGCGCATCTGGGCATACTCGATTGCCTAGCTTCACACTTCTCACAGTTCGTCGTGGCCTTCCTCGCCACTGGCTTTTCTGCCTTCCAGTTCTGGCATCGCCATAATCTTCACCACAAGACTGGTCCATCCGGTGAAGTGCTGAGTTCGCTGCCCGTGTCCATCCTCGGGGTTATACTGCTCCCACGCGAACCCTGTATCCATCCAAGACTTATACACATTCGAAACGAGGTTGTGGCGGAGACGACTGTAAATGCCGCTCGCCTGCTTGGCATGAGGCGAAGTAGGTGACTGCGCTATTTTCTGTGCGGGGTTAGAGTGACACAGGACGAAAAGGAGGAGTGAGTGGTTGCGGGGCGGGTTGGGGGAAGAGAAGGGGGCTTCCGGTTGGTAAGGCAAAAGGAACTTACAAGTAATTCTCTCACAACGAGGTAGTTCATGTTCATCCAAATTGGACCTCTCCAATAATTCTCATCTGTGCCGTAGAACTCGTTTGATTTGCTCAAACTACGGATCCCAAAATCAGTCCATAGCTCTTCAGGGTCCTCAATCAAATCAAGTATTGCTCCTAGACGTGGGCTATCGGGCTCCAGCAATCCAGTCAGGAACGGGAAGATCGAGATGTATCCCTTATGGCATACTAAGACATCCTCCTCGAACTCGTCAATAGTTGCATCGCAGAATGTCTTCTCCTTCTCGCTCCAGTGCAGATCATCGATATTGCGCAAGATGCCGTTAGCATTTCGCGTGAATTCAGCCACGTCTTGCGTTTCGCCGAGGTAGGTAGCGATGTTCTTAAGAGACTTCGCCATCACACCCATCCAAGAGATTAAGTCGACATGGAGCTCTCCAGGGTGGGGCGGCTGCGGGCGAGGATAGTCATCAAGGCCAGACGTGAGGATGTGTTGCACGGTGCGGCCGCGCCAGCGGTACGCTTCTTTTGAGGAAAACGCCTCTCTGTCATACGTTGCGAGGTCGCCAGATTGGGTGCGGCGGAACCAATGGTATTGTTTCTTCAAGAGCGGATAAATAGTCTGCAGGTACTGGTTCGCAGCTTCAGGGTTGTTGGTGTGGACGCTGTTTAGGCCACCTTGGCTAAGCTTGAGAGATTCTCCCACAGGGATGGCGGAGTCGTTTGGCTTCGAGAGACGTTCAACAAAAGCGTCGAGAATGAAAAAGAGAGTTGGAGGGTTGGCATAATGCGGGTACTGGACTTGAAACTCAGGAGGAACCTTGCTGCGAGCCTCATCGCCGAGGATTTGCTCGCGCCCAATCCAGCCGTCACTGTCCATCAGATTGAACCAGCTCTTAACAATCTCGAGGGCAATATCCATATCCCAGTCAGCAATGGGCAGAAGGTGAAAGCCTTCGTCCCAAAGAAATCCACGGGGGAAGAATGGTCGCGAGGGCACGCTTGTGTAGAGCTCAAACGGGCCTTCCAGCTGCTCTCTTCTTTTCGCCCGTGCTTCAGCGGCCTCTTCCCAGAAACCTTCATTCTCTTCGTCGTATTCTGGGGCATAAGAGCGGTCGACTACTTCGTCGCCCTGGAAGTATCCAATGCCTCCAAAAAGGTTGGAGAACATGCTCTTAGCAAACTCAGCGTATTTGGGTCCGTTGTATGGTGCCTTTAAGTCAAATACATCACCGAACTTCTCCACAAAAGATTTGCTCGCTGCATCTATCCCATTCGTAAGATCTTCACTGGTAACCTCCTTCACAGCTGAGCCACTGGAGAATATGACATCGAACTCGAATGGCCCCTCGAATACTTTCTGGATCATGTGTATATTCCCACTTCCCGGGTTGTTGGGAACTGTGTATACCTGCCATGGCGGCGGCATGGACTCAACTGTGTATTTTTCCACATATCCTTCGATCTCGCTTTTCAATTCTTGGTAAAAGAGTGGCTTGATCTGCCACAGGTTCTCCTCCAGGGCGTTCATCGAACGTACCATTGTCCGGTCCAGCGGCTTCTCCTTGTAAGAGTCATGAGTTTTTGATGGATGTCGCCCTTCTCCTTTCGTAACGAGTAACTTGTATTCTCCAAGTCCAGCCGAGTTTCCCTTCAGCGTTACGTCGTTTTCGTATCCCAATTCGTCGCGCTCGTTCTCGACTTCTAAGCTCCCAATTCCTTCTAATGTAGCATAAAACACCACAGTCGTCATCAGTATAGCCGGTGCATCTTCCCGAGGCGTCCCTTTGACCCGCACTCCCCAACTGCCGCCATGTTTACCCCCGGGGATCTTAACGAAGGAGGTTGTGATATCAATTTTATTTCCCGCGTCATGGACGGTCTGGTGACCGCCATTGCGAACATCATATTCATCCCAGCCGTATCCCGCCATCCCTTCATTCTGTTCGCATGTATGTCTGAAATCTACATATATCATAATCAGCAATCATCGCGAGTGCATCTTCTAAGCCAGAAGCATTGAAGCATATAGGCTCTGTTCCAAAACGTACTGTGCTGTACATCTTGAAAGTTATCAACCTTCGCCCACATAAGACCCGCGGAGAGACTCTTTGGTATCTTTGGCCTCACTCCAAAATATAGGTTGGGTTTGTATGGGCCCCATAGCAAGCTCTCGTTTGAAGCTCGTCCAATCTCCCCAAGAAGAATTGACGGGTCATCTTGGGCGGCCACGTGTGGCAATATTGAAAGGCTGAATATAGCTGCAGCCGCTAATGTTATGCGCACCATCATGAAACACAATTATAAAGAATTGTTGTTCCCCAAACTGCTGTGCTTACCTTTGGACGACCTCGGTCGTGTTGACACGTTTGGCGAACCCCCTCTCAGCCTTGCCGAGAGCCTCGCCAAAACGTCACTGGAAGGCTTCCAGGGAATGTTCCAAATTTAAAATTCAATGGAGTTCTTCATAAACTTAGGGTGTCAAATATTTTCATTGTGAAGTCTTTGGTTATCTTGAAAAAATACGCTGCACGCTATGCATTGAAAGCATCAAATAGTCCAGTTTATGTCTCCCTGCTGGGACTGAGCGGCCTATTAAATCCTCCAACTCTGTTCATATACTGCCTATACTCCGTCTTCTTTTCTTTCCTGATTCCACCAATATCATTCCCCAATACTTTCTTCTGTTTTGTAGTTCCGAATCCTCCAAAACCCATCATTGCCTGCATGGCTGCCATTGCATCATCCTCAACTTCAATATCATCCTCCTCGCCTTCTTCTACGTCCATATCGTCGGCACCGATAAAATCGGCTGCTTTGGGCTTGTTCTTAGAACTTGCACTCACGCTGGTAACAGCTGCGTCTGGTTGTGCTGGGCTCTGTGCGCCAGGATCTTTTGAACCCGCTCCGCCGTCTGCTCGACCAACTTTGAATGCCACGGGAGGCGTGGCATGTCGGCTACCTTGCCGGCTTCCTTGTCGCAGCGGCATATCTTGCTCGACTATACGGGTCATATTTGGGTGCGCAGCATCTGCAGGTGGTTCTCTTTCACGGGAATGTTCTCCAGGCGGGCTTCTGCTACGGCGCTTCGAGTCGCCTTCTCCATCTCTCCTTCTGTCGCGTTGAGTCCGGTCCTTGTCTCGAGCATCCCGATCATCTCTGTATTGCCTCCGGTCACCATCTCTGCCCATATCCCTCTGATCATGTCTGCCTCTGTCATCTCTCCGTGAGTCGTCTCTCCGTCCATCATTTCTACCCCCCTCCCGATCTCTGCGATCATCTCGTCGTCCACTGCCACGGTCATAGCGCAGGTTGTCTCGGTCATGACCACGGTCGCGTGGATGTTCGGGTGTTCTTGATCTGTAGGATCTATTTCGGTCGTTTCCGCGGTCTGGTTCTTGTCGTCCACCGCGCCTGTCGCGAGGATTCCGAGAGTCAACAGGTGGGCGATCGGAGTCGAAGTCTCGCCTTGACCGTTTATATGGTGGCTCTGTCATATTCAATTCAATTTGAAGAGTGAGCAGAAGTGGAGTGTTGTTTACAGAGGTAAAGATAATCGTCTGAGAAATAATACAAGTGAGGCTGCGAGGCTGTCGCCCAGTGGCTTGGCAGTAAATATTCACGATCGCACGTGACCTTGATTCACCTTCTTGGACTATGCGGCCAACGTGAAATGAAGTAACTGACGATGTTAAAAAAGACTTGTATAAGGAGCTTTTAGAATTCGCGGTCTTTGTTTCCTCTAATACTGGTGGATTGCTCCTTAATTCTAGATCTCATCTTCCTCAGGGTCCCAATCATCTTCCCTCCCCATCTCATACAAAATTCTCCCTCCATCCCCTCCACCGCTCTGTGCATCAAAGTATGGTAGCACAACTCCCTCCCTGTCCCTCTTCTGTTTATCTGTCAACCCAAGACTAAAAGTTGATTCCGGCTCCTCGTCTTCGTCGCCCATAGCTCCCTGGCCGTCACCAACCTCCGGTGCTGCATAAAGAGGGTGATCGTCTAACAAACAGATCTTGCTTCCTGCAGCGCCGGGGCCAACTCTCATCTTCCCACCAGCTTCCAGTGAAGATGGCAGTGATGCCGATGATGGAGCCAAAACTAAAACTTCTCTCACACCCCGTCCACTCTTGCGTCGAATCTCCATCTCAACGACCACACCCTGTACTTCCTCACCGAGGCTTTTCCGCCCGATAATAACGCCATCTCGTCCCTCGTGTATACCAAAGGTTGGTTCTGGTAAACTGCGATCACGTGCGCGCTTTTCTTGAACAGCATGATCTAGGGAGGAAATGCGGAGTATTGATGTTGCCAAGTAGGAAAGGGTAGTTAGTGGGCTTGGGGCGTATGGATTTGGCGATTTCTGAGTAGTCAGAGAGATATCAAGGTGGTAAGTGGCGACGAGAGAGATGCCTGGGAATAAGAAGGATGACAGGAAGCTTGGTAGTGAAGACGAGGTCGAAGCTGCCAAAGGATAGAGTGTATCAATAATAACAATAGCTTCTACGATATTTTTAGCTCTCTCCGACGTAGTTGCGGAACTCAAAAACTCACTGGCACTCGGTGACGGCGCCGCTGCACTTGGTGGCGGAGGAAGGTGCGTCAAAATCTCCTGCTTGAGAGCTGCCAATGGCTTGCCATGTGCCCTGATAGTCGCATCGACCTGTGCAGGCGACTTCAGAGTCTGAAATGATACATAAATGACTTTTGATTTGGCAATCTGTATGATGATCAGAAAACATGCCACAAGAAACTAAGCAAGCAATAACCCCCCAAGACATCTACAACAATGCCGCACTCGTATTGACAGTACTTCACAGGAAACAGACCTCCCGGTAAAGTAATGGTAGATTCAAATAAAGTTATAAGCACGTTCTGCTATTTGACTCACCTTCGCCCTTGTTATGAACTCGCGAACGACTGGCTTTGACGACTGCTCCAACGTATCCAACAGCAACGTAAATGGACTCGCTCCATCACGCAGGTTCAATAGCTTTTGAAATAGTAGTAAATTATGAGTTCTCCTCTGTGCGATTGCTGATGGGGCCATTTTAGTGATAACGTGGTTCTTGACGGATTCGTTGATGAGGTAGAGATAAGATTTTCGAAATATATTTCGATTTTCGACAATTGCCGGATTTTATTAATTAGCCTCAACAATGATATGACCGTCACAAATCTAAAACTTTAGGTGATAAAAAAAAAGAGTATATACATACATATATATATTCACAACCATATCTTATATCTCAAGTGCAAAGACAATAGGGGACGAACCTGTAGCCTAGAATTTAAGGAAATCCGTAAGTTCTTGCTTGATACCTGATCCGATATTGGCGGGGTAGGACGACGTAACGCAAAGCAACGTTGCTATTCAACGACAAACATTGGTTTTAAGGTTGCTTCACCCATGTTCTGAATAAGAAGTTTTCCGGCTATTTAAAATCCTGGCAATTTTTCGTTTACAACCGCGAAACATTAAAACCAATATATTCTACTTGATGCTAATTACTGGGGGCTGATTCAGTAGATTAAAGCTTTCAAACCGGGGCACCGAAACCTTTACTATATTTGCAAAAATGCCTCCTTACTAAGTATGCTCTCAATAATTATAATGGGAAGCTTAAGCCATGTAGATATATCGAGGTAGCATTTAACTGTAGAAATGTTTGGAGATGAGACGAACAGTTTAGTTTGCATAAGCATCTAGAATGGCTATTAATTCTGCCGCCCGGCTAGACTTAAGCATGTTGCTCCCAGGTGCCACCAACGCCTTGCTCAAATTATTCATAAACGTCAAATCACCCTGCAAGAGACAAACACTCATCTGTATCCCCTTGGATTGCTGGGCAAGCCTTGCCGCCTTGGATCCTGTCTACCATACTGTTCGGCTCCGCCGTTGTCTTGTGACCAAGACGAGTTCGCAGACATGCCTGGCCTCTCATTTGATCTGCCACTGTTATAGCTTTCCTGCCTTTCGTAACCTCCCCTTTGTGGTGGCTGCGGGCTCCTTCCCGGGCTCCTCCCAGGGCTCCTCCCTTGTGGTTGTCCTTGTGCTTGGTCCAGTGAGCTTTGTGATGAGCTGTTGCTCTTGGCGCCGCCCCATAATCTCTGCTTTAATCTATCCTGTGCTGAACCCGCGCTGCCCGCACTGGTCGTGGGCTGTAAGGCGGGCGAATTCTGGTATGACCCATCCCTCTGACTCGGCAGCGGCCGTGCGGCCACATATTCTTGTTGTTGCTGCCCTCTTTGCATCCCACCACCGGCTCGTAGTGCTGGAGATCCACCAGTTCTCCCTTGTCGCAAGCTTTGATTGACAGGTGGTGCAGGGGACTGTCCGGAGGAGGCTTTGTTGTCCCACAAGCTCGTTAGCTTGTTGCCGTTACCTGCATTTGCAAGGTTGCCATATCCCGCTCCGACAGGTGCGCCGTAGTTGTGTTGTTGCACCTGAGGGGGCGGAGCGGCTTTTGGGTCCGGTGGTAGCCAAGGTGGAAAGGCCCTCCCCTTCTCGATGTAGTAGGCGCGCAGAACCCTGCAGATATGAGTGTCATCTGGGGTATCGCCGTCAGCTTCTCCAGTCGGGAGGAGGTTGCGAAGAGAAGCGTAGCGTGTGGATGTTGTGGTGAGGAGGTTGGAAAGGTAGGATGACATGATTGTTCCCCTATGGTGCCGTGCCCATGCACGCTGCCGTTTTTGCGTTAAATAAATCAAGAGATGACTTCTGTTAAGAAGTAAAGTTTGGGAAGCAACGGAGGTGCTCTGACCCTCTGACCTCCGTGTTAAATGAGGCGGTTGTGAATGAGGAGGAGATCGGTGTCTCAAGTGCTTCACCGAGGTGGATAGACTGGTACAGAGTTGGAAGGTGGGGTTACGTAGCGGCTGTTACCGGTGGATTAAGGTTTCACATCCAAGCGGTCCACCTAGATTTAAGGCCTGCCGCGCCAAGGCCACATTAATGGGATACATTTACTACTAAGATTCACCGAGAACATCAAAATCCGAAGCGGTCTATTACTCGATAAATTGCCTTGAATTGTCTTTGCACTGTTGCAACTTCATGGATTTGTTTTCTGGTATCAACTTCTGCTCTTAACTAACTATTTACAATCCCATGACAATACTCGGCGACACATCTCATGTAGTAGTTGCGCGTGCCTCAGCCTCAACCTCATACTCGACCTCCATCTTGGCGGTCTTCCTTGGCTTGCCCTTTGGCGTCGCTGGGCGCTTCCTCTTGGACCCGTTAAGCTTCTTTCCTATGTCCTCCTCGTCGCTGTTGCTCTCACTGTCGTCATCATCCTCATCCTCATCAGTGCCCTCCATGCCCTCGTCAGCATCACTTCCTAGCCAATCCTCGAGATCTCCCAGATCCTCTTCATCTTCACCTAAGTCGCTGACATACTCGACCATACCGACACCTTCCTCCTCCTCTTCCATTTCTTCGTCCTCCCCCTCCTCAATGCCCTCGTCCATATCTTCGTCTCTGGTACCCTCTCCCTGTCGCTCAAGGCCCTTGAGTACCTTCTTCCAAATAGACTCGCTGACGTTCAATGGCTGATCGCCGTAGGCGCCACTCCTCAATCGCTCAATCAGCTCCCTCTCAATGGCTCTCTCAACCTTCGCGGCAGCAAGCGCCTTCCTCTCCCTCGTCTCCTCTCTTCTCCTGACCTTGGGAGCAAGCTTTGGAACAATCTTCTCGCCCAACCTCTCATCCTCCTTTGCCAATCTCCTCATGCGAATGCCGACTTGTGTCAACCTCGTAAGTCTTTGCTTGCACTTGTGTATCAGGAACTTTGGCCAGTATATTAATCTCTCATCGACTTGCTCGAGCGCCTTGACGTAGTTTTGCGACAGCTTTATCCTCTCCCAAAGCTTTGATGGCATATGGGCACGTTCGATCGTCTTCATGTAGAGGTAGAGGGTGCCTGTATCGGGATTCGAGCGGACTGTGGCATATCTCGAGTTGGCCAAAGGGCATGATTGTCTGTTACAGAGACCAGTGACATTGTATTCGTTGCGACAGAAGTTTTTCTCCTTCGTAGTTCTGCAAAATATTAGTTTTGATAATCTCACGAGACTCGAGGTTCGCCGTACTTGAGTTTGAACGAGCAAAACTGCTGGTTGATAACCTGCCAGACGATTTCGTCTGAAGACATTTTTGAAGCGGTACACCTATTCAAAGGTTCTGGAAATCGATTTTGAAAGTTCCCACAGTAGCCTCCGACTTTTTCGTTGCGATGCTTTAAGGCCGTGAAAAAGGTTGTGGATTTCCTCGCTGATAAGAAATATTTCGTCTGGGGGAACTTTTTTCGGATTAATTCACAATTTCAGGCACCAACAATCCCCGCCAGGCCGCCAGCCTTATCTAGCTGTAGGTACGTACCACATACCAATCCAAATCCCTGGCGCATCGCAAAGTCTCAGCCTTGCCAATCCTAACTTTGAACATCGATGTTTACAGATAATTTGTATGATATGTTGCGTCAATGAAACGAAATGTTACCCTTATAGCACAGCGCAGTGCGCAGGCAGTTCTGCTCAATTACCTGCGCAATGCATCGCTGGCCAGCTCTAGGACCGGGCTCGACTTCTTGAACCCATCACACAATATCCCTCACAGGTGCCGACGCTTTCACAGCACAACACACACACCACAAAATGGGGAAAGTGTTGGCCGTGGCCCTGTTACCTTCTTTGATGATACCATTTATGCAGTCTCGACGGCCCCGGGCAGGGCAGGAATTGCCATAATCCGAGTTTCTGGGACAGGATCCTTAGATGTGAGTGAACAGGCTGCTTCTTCTCTACTGTTCTAACTGTCATAGGTATATCGCGCATTATGCCCCTCGAAAGCAATCCCCAAACCAAGATACGCTACTCTACGGACTATTTACGAACCAAATACCCCCAACAGCGTCAAGCAGGGCGTCCTCGACTCAGATGCGCTAATCCTTCATTTCCCTTCGCCGAAAACCGTCACTGGCGAAGAAATGCTGGAGTTGCACATCCATGGCGGTCCTGCAACTGTGAAAGCCGTTTTATCAGCAATCTCACGCTGCAAATGTATTTCTAGGATCCGCTATGCTGAGCCTGGGGAATTCACAAGGCGAGCGTTTCAGAACGATCGACTTGATCTTGCACAGGTTGAAGCGCTGAGTGATACCTTGTCTGCCGAGACAGAGCAGCAGCGCAGAGCAGCCGTGAGGGGCAATTCTGGTGCTCTGGGAAGGACGTATGAAGGCTGGCGACAGCAACTCCTTGAGGCGCGAGGCGAGCTTGAGGCGCTAATAGACTTCTCTGAGGACCATGACTTTGCAGACTCCGATCCGGATTTGTTGAAGAATGTGGGAACTGTGGTTGAAAATATCCGGTCGTCTATCAAAGCACACGAGGAAGGGAGTCGGCGTGGTGAGATGCTGCGTAAGGGTATCAGAATATCGATGCTTGGACCTCCCAATGCCGGGAAGAGCTCGTTATTGAATCGAATTGTTGGCAGAGAGGCTTCGATTGTCAGTACCGAAGCGGGGACGACGAGAGATATAGTCGAAGTCGGTCTTGATATCGAGGGATATCTCTGCACTTTTGCTGATACGGCGGGGTTGCGCTCACCGTCGTCTGGAATTGACGGCGAACCCGCCACGATTAGAGACCGTATCGGGACGGTGGAAGAAGAAGGCATCAGAAGAGCCAAAGCGAAGGCTGCGGAGTCTGATCTAATTATTGTGATGGCTTCAGTAGAAGCTTCAAATGAGCAGCAAGAGTGGGAAATACGTTACGATACGGAGGCTCTCGACATTGCCACCAAAGCAGAGCAATACGTAGTGGTCGTCAACAAAACCGACATCATCCCCAGTACTACATTCGATCGAATCCTCCGCAGTTTCAAATCCTCGCTACCCTCTGTCCCAGAGAACAAGATAATTCCTATTTCATGCAAATCGGATCTCGTATCGAAACCCTCAACTCAAGACTCGGGTAATATCTCATTCCTCATTTCTCATCTCACTTCCTCCTTCCAGTCTCTCACAACTCTTGGCGATGAAGATCTGTATGGAGTTACAGAGCGCCAGCGTCAACTTCTCTCGAGATGCGACGAATACCTGTCTCTATATGAAAGTGAGACTCAGGAAGCTGATATGTCGCTGGATTTTGATATTGTGGTGGCAGCAGAGCACCTGAGAACCGCGGCGAATAATCTTAGTAAACTTACTGGTCGAGGCGAGGGTGGGGACGTGGAGGAGGTATTGGGGGTAGTGTTTGAGAAGTAAGCTTTTCGTTCGCCCTATTAAACGATACGATACTGACAATCAATAGATTTTGTGTGGGGAAATAGACAAGGGACTTGTGTGTGAGAAGTGAGATTATCTATTGATGCAATCTATGAAAATACATATTCAGAAATAAGAAAAGCCCGCGATGCCATGCAATTTCAAATGCCAGAAAAAAATCAAATGCGCAACTCCGTCCAATGCCCGTCCCTATGCGTCTATTGATGTTTATGCTGATGCCAATGCCAATGTGAAGAAGCCGATGCCAACGTCGCCACCAGTGCTGACGCTATGCTGATGTTGATGCTCCAAGATAATGCCGGCCAATGCTCCAAACCCTCAGAAACGGAAGAAAAGCAGCAGTCTAATTGCGATGCGATACGAGAACGATGGCGCTAGAACGCCATATAGAAATGCGGTGAAAATGCGATGATTTGCTGAGTTACTCCAACAATGCAAGTAGTAGTAATATAGCGTTAAGATGAAAAATTAAGATCGAATGAAGTAGAGGCGGTAACGCCAGAGACAATGCCGTGTGAGATGAGACTTTTTTTCGTAACGCCAAGTTGACCCAAACTTGATGACTGAAAGCCGAGTGACAAAGTAGGAGATACTTAGTTGTAACCTCCGCGTCCGTCCTCGGCCTCATCATCGTCGTCGGGTCCGCGGTTGTAACCGCCGCGGCCTTGGTTCGCCATCTTCGCGGTGGTTGATGCAGCAGATGATCTGCTCAAGAGGGCACAGCCAAAGGTGGCGGAAGAGTCGGTTGATGAGGTGAAAGACATTGTGTTGGGATGATTGAGTGGGTTTGAAGGTGCGTGTAAGTCTGATATGGTTGGAAGGAGTTGAAGATGTTTAAGTGATGAGTGCGTTTCGAGGTTTGAAGCGGGTATTGATGATGGTGTGGGTGTGAGAAGTGTAATGAAGATGCTGATGCTGATGATGGAGACAAAAGAGAGGATTCATGGAGAAGGTTTACGAGCCATATATACTTTTCCTGTCCATTGAGGCTCGGGCAACAGCTCACACCAGCGATGACCTAAATCTGTTGGTGGATTCACAGCATTTCGTCACACACTCAGCCCTATGCCCACGCCGACGTAAACATGGCAGCCCTGTAGGCACTTGCCCTCCAATTACAGTGCCATGCGATGCCTTTCCAAGAATCGGTATTGTCCGGGGTCTAGTCAGCACCGTACAAGCAGGCATTAGGAACGTGGCTGGCGGGGTGGGATCTCAGGGGGTCTATTTCGGCACCGGTATTGTGGTCGTATGGTGGTACTCGTAATCCCACTCTGTGACAATTTAGGCAGCCGGGGCTGCAGGTACGGTAACTTAGAGCCAAATTCGGAGTGTGGATCTACCGTGTAGTAGCTCTAAGGTGGCAGTGTATGGGAGAAAGGGAAATGAGACGAGGGCTTTGGATGATTCCGTAAGCCACCAAAACGCAGAGTAACACGATTAGCATTTGCTGCGATCTATTTTAGCGATGACAAGAGCACCTAGTGGAGTAGTAGCGGCGCATGATGCTAAAACGAGGTTTGGGGCACTGGGGAGCCAATCACACACAGCCAAGCGTCAGCAGAACAACAAATATGCTTCTGGAAAGTCGCGATACCCCATGGGATTGGCCTACATCCGCGTCGGATGGGGCCCATAAGACGGCTGAGGCGATTGGTGCGGCCTTTCACTCGAGCCGACCGGACGCTCGCAACCTCATGTCATTGGCGGTTGACCCCTGAAGAAATAAGAAGCGCTACGCGCAAGCGCATTGCGCTTAATAACGTCGGCTAGCTAGCAAGGATCCATTTCTATTTTTGGGCTGCAGCCTCAAATACTGTCAGCAACTTGATGACAGTGCTTTTACGGACTTACTGCAGCATTTTTACGCCATCGAGATGACTAATCTGACGACCGATGACTGGTATGGTGGCAAATACGAAGAATTGACTGTGTAGCCATCGCTATAGGTGTTTCAACTCGGGCCGTTAAGGCTTCAGCTGTGTCAATTGTCTCGCATTTCCTGCAGTTATCATCAAGGTAGAAATATCCGGCCTCCCAATGATCACGAAACAAGGGCCAAGTTTCGAGTCCGGAGGATATTCGCCCCGCTCTTGACTGTCTCATGCTTGAATTGGAAGTGTTGCCTTGAGGCGCCTGATGTGCACCCTGCCAGTGTCCGGAGACAACGTTGTATTCTTTAGTGACATCGTCTTCGAACAGGATAAAGCATGACTGTGTCTGGTATCAATGGTGAGGCACACTGGTCTGCCTTGCCAGAGATCCTTCGGAGCGGACGCAAGGTGCGGCTCCGATGAGAATCCTCAAGGATCTCGGAGAGAGGCGCATGCCAAGGCTTGGATAGCAGCAGAGTAGATCTAATAGCCCTTGTTTATTGAATGATTCACAACTAGCGATAAGGCCAAAATAGCTATTAAATCGATCAATGAATATATGATAATGGTCGAGCTTTGTAGTGTCCGTCTGAGATTCTCATGGCGACTGGCAAACAGTACTTACGCGATAAGATTATTGATACCGTAAAGATATCGGAAAGTATCATCATAACTTCGTTGTTATAAGCAATAATAGTATACTTTCCCCGTCTCGAGTCTGTTGTTGCTCGGCAACCTAAGGGAGAGATGGATCATGAGCATTGGGCATGATCCCTCAGGTAGATGATCTCTTCATGTGGAAACAGGCCACTTTATTTCTCATTTGGATGAGCTTTGCGCAGATTGTGGTGGAGGTCACGGTGGGGTTGCCGGACGCGGTGGAGTTGTATAATGTGGTGGTGTTCGAGGAAGTGGCAGAGCGGAAGGACAAGGAGTTACGAAATTGTCTTAATGGTTCACCAAACTTTTTCGAGGACTTGACGACTTACCAAACAAAAGTGTTGATCGAGTGGGAATTAAGATCGTGTTTAACTATTTTGACGGAGCGACTCCCTTGCGTGATGAATCATTGCGTGATTGCTCTGAACATTCTTTGCAAAGTTCATTCAATGTAGGTGTCCATCTCAATCCCCATTCCCGCCCCTCCTTTCTCTGTGCCTTGTATCCAGGCTTCGCTTTCTTCTCCTTTCTCTGTTGTGGCCCCTGTCCCTACTGCGTTCCCTTTGCCGGTTATCTGGACTCCGCTCTCGTCGTCTTCGTTCTCTGCTATGGCCCCTATCCCTGCTGTTCCTCCGTTCGCGGCTGGGGTTCCGAACCCTCTGCGAGTCTCTATCCTCATCACCCCTCCTATCGGGACTCCTGCTTCTTTCTGTCCTATCCCGGTGCCGGTATCTGTCACTCCGCTTGTGACGATTCTCCCTCGAACTTGAACGTGGCCTATCTCTCCGACTGTGGTGATGGCGGTGCCTGTGCCTGGCCCTTCTGTCTTCGTCGTCGTCACCTCTTCGTCTGTGGCCCTTATCATCTTCGCGCCTGGATTTGCGTTCGTCTGTCACTGCCAAACCACCTGGTGCTCCACCTTCCATGACATCATCCAACGCGAGGCTTTGGTCATTGTCGCCAATGGCACCAACAAATCCCCCAAACCTTCCTTGTCCCTCCGTCTCTTGAATTTCAGGCTCAGCATCCTGTACCGCCTTGCTTATTTCCCGCTGGCCAACGGGCGTGGCATTCGCATCGCTGACCCTCTCTTTGACTGGCAATCCTAGGGCACGAGCAAGGGCATCTTCCTCGGCTTCCTTAATCGCCTTAATCTCCTCCTTTCTCAGCCTCTGTTTCTTCTCCTCCTCCGTCTCCCCTTCGCCCGCCGGCGCGTCGTCCGGCTTTGCGTACCAGTTCAAGTCGCGGTTCTTCTGCCACCGACCAACGGGGGCCATGAGCGAGTGACCGAGGTAGTTTTCGCGGCGAGTCGACGACTCCACGTCAGACCATTTGAAGTCGACGCCACCGCGGGAGCCTTCTTTGCGGATGGATGAGACAAGGTCCATGGTCGATCTGGGTCCGTATGTTGTATGGGGTTGTTAAATACTGCTCAGAAGTGAGGTGAGCCTCAATTTCATACTGAGAATGGCGTATTCTGCTGATTTACTTTCGAGCCGTTTAGTTTAAGATTGATAGATTTATGACGACAGTATTCGGAGCGCGGTCGAATTATTTACCGACCAAGCATACAAAGTGAAGTGGGTCGACGCGGCTAAGCGTTAATGTTTATTTTGGGGTACCCATTGGTTGGTCAAGGTCTATCTCCACTTCACGTTGCATACGGAGCATTTCAAGCATTTATTTTCAGCACACAGAGGGGTGAATGCATATAAGAGCTATACTGCACATGATAACAGCCTTTTATTATCCGTATAGATTTGCCTGCCCCCGTTGCCATATTCTTTGGCCCCTATGAAGCTAAGTACAACCCAGCGCTCATTAAAACTGGAAAATTTAGGTAATACCTTCCCACACGTCATGCACTTACTCGTATCATCTAGATTTAGCCTTCCACCGTATCCTTCCCCTTGAGCCCTTCTCCCTTCTTTCTCACGATCTTCCTCGGCAGAATCTCTACCTTTCTGGACAATAGGAACCGTAGTTCGGGACTAACTATTTTTCGCTGTTGAATAGCACTTGATTCCGTGTCCGTAGTTTTGTCCTTGTCCTTGGACGACGGGGTGTTAATATCCACAGCCGTGCTGGTGTCGGTCCCGCTTGTTGTTCCAGTCGGAGAACTTGACGGAGACGAGCTTGATCGTGGAAAGAGGGTTGGCCTCTGCCGTAATCGTGGGGCAGGGAAGTTTGATTTCTTGTCTATAGATTCAAGAGTTCGCTCGAAGCGGTGGAAGAGTGCTTCGGCACGAATAAGAATAGCTTCTAGGTCGAGGGTGTTGGAGAGTTCGTTAACTGAGGGAGTGTTAGCAACTGCTCTTTTTGGAATTTGATGAGGGAAAATATCATACCATATTTTAATACCTCGTCGAATTGCTTGAGATGATCCATAATGACGCTCCGGTGCTTGTCAAGAATAGCCAGAGCAATAAAGAGATGGAAATTGCTTGAGAGATAATCCGTCCACAACACTTCCCATAAATGAAGAATATCAAGCCAAGGAAACTCGCGCTTATACCAGACGAGAAGCATCCGGAAAAAGAAAAAGAAATTGGTGCTGTCGGCGGATTGAAGATGAAGATAGAGTTTTGGGTCCATGAGCTGAACAAGATGGTCGAGAGCAAGGAGTTGAGCACGCATGCCTGATTGGTCGCGAAGGAAGTTTCGTTCCATCCGATCCATGAACTTTGTGAACGCCCAAAACGCAATAGCATCGTCTTGCATAACAGCGTAGATGGGAGCGAGAAGATCAGACATCCCTTGGACATACCCAAGGTCCTGATTATACTCATTGTAAGTGAGCAACATGTCTTTCAACTGTTCAAGGTGGACATTTGTGCCAGCGTCAGAAAATGGAGAATTTGGGTCTGGGTGGGGAGTGTCTTCGCCGGCGAAGATTGGCACATTTCGGTCAGTGCGATGGACATCTTTCTCGATGCGGTTGCGTTGCTCCCGCCACCATTCCCCAACTTCACCAGATCCACCAAGATTTTCGAGCTTATCCCACCATGCACCCTTGAGCCTGACATACTCGTCGCGTAAGCTTGCTATTTCTGCCTTGCGATCATCTTTAGTGCTGTCCCATCGATGGACACCCAAGAGAAACAACCATGCTTCCTTCCGAACTCCGTCTTCTGCATCGAGGCCGCCGTGAAAGATACGTTCTTTAACCTCATCGACGGTAACACTTAGTTTTCCAGTTGTCTGGTCGAAAAACGCTTTCCACTCCGTCAGTGTGACCGGTTTCCTTTTCTGTTTCATACTCAAGCCTGTCATCTCCGTATCGAGCAGCTCAAATTCTCCAACGCCAGTCTCTTCCATTTCAAGGACATCTCTGGCGGTCCATATCCGCTGGTCCCTGTCTCTTTCGCTTTGTTCTTGTATACCCATTGCCCACCTAGCAAGATACACTCTGGCACCATCAAATTCCTCCTGAATCGTTTGGACTTCGGGGTTCCGTAGGAGCCTCCTCATTTGTGGAGGGATTCTATTATCTTCAACCACATTTTCGGCAGTCCTTCTGGCAAATGTCGTAACCTTGCTAAACTGATTCATGATGTTCCACCCTGTCTCTTTTAGCAATTTAGTGACCGGATCCATACCGCCGTCATCTCGTGACGATGCAGATCTTTCACGGCTGCCAAAGCTAGCACCTCCCGCGCCACCGATGCGCATACCAGAGGCCGCAGAGTTAGACGACCTCCGTACTGTTTGATCCGTCACAGGGTTCTCGCCGAACGCCTCCTTGTCCTCTTTACTAGGCTCAATGAGGTATATATTAGGTTCAGCACCGCTTCGCTCGACCTTTACATATCTCTTGATCCAGCGAAGTACTTCGTCGCCACCCCAGAACATCTCGCCATTCGCGCCGAATGGATCAAAGCTTTCCCGTGTCCTCCGCTTCTTCTGAAGTATAGTAGACTGACATTCACTGTCGTGGAAGAACAGAGCGGGAAAACTGTCACCCGCGCGGCTGTTGATTATAACACTTCCAAACCACCATCCTAGGCTAGGGGGGCGGACAAGGAGAGAATAAATTTCGCTGACCGGTATGGCAAACGCATAGGGTCCGACCGTAGGTCCGTGGGAGGTTGCAGTCGGCGGAGGCGGAACTAAGTATGATTGCTTGGGCGGAGAGTCCCCTTCTGAGAGGTCGACCTTGACGTATATGTCGCGAGAATCGCCTAGGGAGCTTTCCGGAAGCCATGCGAGTAGAAGGGATGGAGCAACGCCGCTCTTTTGGGAAGTTGAAGAGGATGGCGATGTTGGACGCTCTAGCTGGGACGTCTTCTGTTGGAGCAAAGCGATGTATCCAGGAATGTTATCTTTCGCTGATGGGGTCGGGTGAATGTAAACCTGTTGTAGGTGTTAATATGGTCTGAGGGATAAACTGGTGGAGAGGTATGGATTGCACAAGAGCTGAAGTATAGGCTACGAACCTTGCTTTTAGAGTAAAGAAGCTTTACACCCCGCCCGGAGCTCGTATGTGTTATTGTATTATAATCCCCTTCCTCATCGTCGCTGAGAGCGTAGAACGAGGCTGACGGGGATGGCGGGGAGGCTTCGCTGCGCGACGTCATTGCGCCTTGGCTAAACAGCTATAGAATTCTGTTGTATTCAGATGGGGTTGGTGCCTTCAAATGTTGAAATGAGGTTATACACTTTCAGTCAGCTCATGTTCGTATGAGAGCTTCTATGGACCCTATTTGAGTTTCCATTCAAAGGGTCCTGCGTGATGTTCGTTGGCGACAACCACGAGGATAAACCATGGCAGGGGTGGGTTGGTGGCGGGGCAGTCGTCAGCTGCCGCCCCCCCACAATGACAGGCCTTTGCAGCGGGAGCACGTTGGGGCTTGCGCGTCTAACGGTCAGGACGTAATGTCCACGTCCGCGTCTTCTTTTGAAGAAATCCAAAAAAGTATACCCACGAATGACTCAATATTGTTGGATATATTAATTATTTAACATTAGCTACGGAGAAACTGTTCCTTGCGAAATCATTGTTGTTACAACCCACGTCAGATAGCCACTTCATATAGCACACATAGCTATGACCTCTATGATAGTTAAAACGTATATCAATTCATTATCCACAAGCTGTTTAGTCTAATATTAATAGGGTATCATCTTACCAAGAACGCCATGACACCAACCCATTGATTGTAACGAAAAAGGAGACTTGAGGAGGCCGGAATTAAACTGGTGTAACACCCGCAGAACCCAGCACTTTACTCTTCTTTCTTTTGGGCTTTGGTATTCCTGGAGTCTTCGGGGCCTTATCAGCTGCCTTGCTGCCCTTTCTAGTAGGGGGAATTTCGGATGCTTTCTCGTCCACAGTTGAAGCACCAATTTTAGTTGGATCCTGAGGGCCAGCCTTCTGTGCTGGGATTGGTACATTGTCTTTGGTTTTGCGGCCAGTACTCGTGAGATTGAACGCGCCTGGATGACCAGTAATAGGATTTTCGTCCATGTACTCGTCGCCATAGCGCATGGATAGCTGAAAAGACTCCTCAAGCAGGCGCGCATCCATGTATGTACTAGTTGTGCCAGCAACCTGCTTTCTGGAACCTCCTGCAGAATCAGACAGTGGAGTGCTTTGACGGCTTGTTCGGGTAGCTAGCTGTGAATCGGGTGCCTTTGGTCGTGCTGCCACTGGCGGCAGATAAGTATGTCCCAGTAAAGGCGTGAAATTGGGGAGGGCGTTTGCGGCGGAAACAAACTTATCGAGAGAGGTGAAAATGGACAACTATTCAGATTAGTCTGGCGGTGGCTAGAGTATGCGGAATCTGGAGAGCCTTACCATCCGGCTACCGACCACATCGAGAAAGGCTGGGGCCATGTAGATATTTTCGCCCATCACGAAGTACGTTGAGTGGATTGTGATGTCATCTTCTTGGCCTTGCCTCTTCCTCCTTGTCTGCTTCCTGATAACCCAGACTCCAGTGCCAGTCCCAGGCGCCGTCTCAGCCGGCTCTTGCGCCACAACATATTCCAACCCGGACATCGTCTTCAGCCGTCCCTCGAACGCTTCACGAGTTGCCACAATGTTCACCATGTTTTGGTTATACATTGCTTGGTTCTCAAGGACCGCATTATTCGAAGTGGGATCGAAGAATGGCGATTTTGCAAAGTATGGAAGCACTGAGGAATACTGTCAGGATGCAATATTTCGGTCGAGGAGGACAAAGGGCTTCTGTAAACTACCTGAATTTGAATGTATGCCCATCATTTGCTGCGCCCATGCCGGAGAGCGCCATTGTATTTCGTCCAAAGGTGGATCTAAAGCCCTTGTCGCCATGATGTCTTTTTAAATTCACCTGCGCTGTGTAATAGTCGGTGCAATTCAGAAATAGCCTTGGTGGATCTTTGGTACATCCAACGACGCACGCGATCGACGGGTCACACGGGAAATCTATTTAAGGTTTCGGTGTCGGAAGAATAATAACCCCACTGTAGAAGTACGTACCAGTCAACCGCTTGCGAGTTTTAGTTTGAGCCACTCGGGTCACAGACGACTTACTTGAGTGCCCTGCATCAACCCTGGGCATCGTGGAACGGGCAGAATTACTGGCTGACTGACACCACTTTCCTTGCGAAGGCAACAGCCTTACATCCCTCCAGCCCTCGATCCCTCCTTCACATACTACTCAGTCGTTTTGCTGGTCTGCCAAAGGAGCCTCGCCACTGACAAAGCCTTGCTGGCCTCCATTTCTAAAGCATAAATACCTCCTTTCAGGGAGCAACGATGTTGTGAGTTCGACAGCCCGACGCAACTACTACATTGTTGGGCTAGGATAAATTTGATATGGATTTCACGAAACTCCGAGCTCAGGCGCTGAGCTTCGGTGAGGATGAAGAAGCAGTGACTGTCAATACTCGGGCATTAATAGACAAGGTCTTGGCCAGGTATTCTGGGGAATGGACGACACTCCGAGAGTTAATTCAGAATGCCGCTGATGCGCAAGCCGACACTGTGAAGATCAAATTCGAAACTACGCCCTCAACGACTGTGCCACTTCCTAGCAATGCAACACCATCCGACCTCCTTAAACATACTCTACTACACGCCACTCTCCGTCGATTACTTGTCTCCAACGACGGTCAGCCATTTGGAGATAATGACTGGGGAAGGCTGAAGCGCATTGCTGAGGGAAATCCAAATGAGGACAAGATCGGTGCATTTGGAGTCGGATTCTATTCCGTCTTTGCAGATTGCGAAGAGCCATTTGTCAGTTCTGGAAAAAAGGCAATGGCATTCTATTGGAAAAAGGATAGCCTCTTCACGAGGCAGATCCAAGTACCAGAAGGGACGCGAGATACCAGCTTCGTACTTGACTATCGCAACAACACATCTCCGGTACCCAGTCTTGTTTCTGTCTGCCAATTCCTGGCCACTAGCATGACATTTGTCGCCTTGAAGAATGTCGAATTGTGGCTAGATGACTGGAAAATAGTCTCCATTCAGAAAAAGGCGTCGCCAAGCTGTGGCGTGATGATCCCGAAAGATATTGAAACCATCACTAAGGAACGGCTTATGAGGGTGGAAAGCCTGAGCAGAGAGAGTGTCCAGATGACTGCTACGTTCATGAATGTGGTTGGGTGGCGTCCATCAGCTTCCACCACTGTTCCCAAGTCGAGTGCCTTCAGCGAAACTACATATGGACGCCATGCTCCAGAAACCCCATCCATCCGCTCATTCTTCTCTCGCCTCACTTCTTCAAGCAGTCAGCATGCTTTAAAATCGAAGGTAGCACAGGAAGCGAAAGTATTTCAAGAAATAGTACTTGAAGATTTGACGAAAGAAACAACGGCAAATGTATTCTTGTCAGTGACAACGGCTTCCATCGCTACCTCTGTGACAGCAGCCTTTGCCACAGAACTCGAACGTGCAACGAAGAAGCCTCCTCCAAAATCCACTAGGCTTGCTCTTTTGTCATCGTCATATGACGAGGCCGCGGCCTCAATGGACGGAATTAAGGGTAGCGCAGTAGCCAACGGCGTCGACATCTTTGCTTCAGTCCTGCCTGGGAAGAAAAATGGTGGGAGAATATTTATTGGATTTCCCACGAATCAAACCACCGGTGCAGGCGTGCATCTATCTGCCCCGTCGCTAATTCCAACCGTCGAACGCGAAGCCGTCGACCTGAATGCACGATGGGTTCGCACTTGGAACATGGAAATGTTACGAGTCGCTGGTATAATCAGTCGTGTTGCGTATGCCAATGAGATGTCCGATTTGGGAAATAGGCTCCAGAGCTGGGCTCAATCACAAGGGCGCCCTGGGAAGATACTTAAAGAGGACGTGGAAAAGTTTATGCCCGCAGCTTTGCACATCCTAACATCATTTACATTCGAGGACTCTACTCCCAGCGCGCAAATCTCCCAAATTATTGAGGAGTCATTCTGGACGGCCTTCAAAAAGGCTTCGGTAGATATTTATAGCACAAGGGGCATTCTACCAACTACATCTGTTAGGTTGGCAATCGAAGACCTTAGCGGGTTTGTGGAAGGCATCCCTATACTTCCAAAACAGCTGGTTGAAACCAAGATGGTAAAGAAACTCCGGGACTATGGGCTTGTCTCTGAAATAACCATTTTCGATGTTAAAAAGGAGCTTGGATCGAAAGCGCTGACTACGCCGCAACTTATCGCATTCATTGGTTGGATTGGTCGCAAAGCGTTGTCATCAAATATTGACAAATCGGTCATAAAAAGCCTTCTTGAGACAACTGTTGCGACTGTGGGAGAAAGTGAGAGCCAGGGGGGGATCATATCTCTTTCAGGTATCAAATACTTCATACAACCATCAAAAGTCCCACCAGAGTTTCCCATTCCGCAAAATACTCTTCCATACAAAATCACACATGCTACTGCAAATGCCGAGCTTCAAGCCTTAGGATGGGAGCCTCTAGAAGCTTCAACATGGATTAAGTTTCTTACCGAGTCTACCAAAGGACGTAACGGGTTATCGAGCGAACAAGATGTCACTTGGTCACCAAAATTTTCGGCTCAAGTATTGGCTGTTTTGTCAAGGCAATGGGATGGGATGTCCGTGGAATCAAAAGAGACCATAGTTAAGTTATTGGCGCCATTGACAGTAATACCAACCAAACTAGGCATGAATAAGCCGAGTGAATCATACTTCGCGAGCGTCAAACTCTTCGATGATCTACCAACTATCGTTGGTTGCCCTGGCGTCAAAGAAAAATTTCTCAGTGCTCTTGGCGTAAGGAAAACGGTTGACCTGGACACGATTTTTCAGCGGCTTTTGAGCCCTATTGAATCTGATGCACAAGGAGAACCGGGTACTACAGCTCCAAGGTGGAACCATGTCGATTTAATAGTGTACCTGGCGGGCGTAAAAGATGATATTCCCATCGAAGACATGAAGAAGCTGCGGGAAACACCAATTTGTGCTGCTGAAGCAGGACCGGTTGGGCAAGAAGCTACCAAAGGGTCTGCGAAGCGTTACAAGATATCAGAACTTTTCGAACCCAAAGTTGATTTGAGACATCTGGAGCTACCCATTATTCAATGGACCGGCAAGTTTGGGTACCGTCAAGGCACCCCAGAGGCAAACTTCCTGGTATACCTCGGGCTGAGATCTCGCCCTTCAGTGCATGAGTTAGTTGTGATGATGGCCTCCATGGACACATCTTTGAGAACTAAATCAATGGTGTACTTCATAACATCTTATGAAACCAACCAATATAATGCATTCAGCTTAGCGAAGGCTACCAGACCGTTCCTACCTATCGAAGGCAAAGGAGAGAATTTAGTGGTTCCTTCGGCATGTTTTACCAATGCAAATGCGTCCTTGTTTGGATTTAATGTCCTGCGAAAGGATTTAATACCTCACGCTTCGGTATGTTATCATTTCCATGTAACATGCGTTGGCTAATGTGCTTCTACAGAAATTTGGAGTTGCTGAGAACCCTCCGTTGGATGAAGTCGTGAAACGACTCATTACAAACCCACCAAAAACCCAGGGCGAGGCACGGGTTCTGTTCGTATACTTTTCAACGAGAATTGGAGAAGCAGATTTCACCCGCCATGCCGCCAAGCTCGGAGATGCCCGCATTGTTCCAGCTGCACCGAAGTATCGGAGGAACAGCGCATTTCCAGAGAAACAAGCGGAAGGGCCCAGGCATCTTGCACCCCGAATGTGCTTCATCGGGCAATCAGAAACGTACGGCGATATTTTTGAATTTGTCGACTTTGGCAATGAGGCAAACAGGTTCCTCCTTGCTTGCGGCTCAAGTCACGAGCCGTCTAGAAGCCACATTGCAACAATGCTTGCTTCAGAGCCAGCTCGTGTACTTGGCATTGTTCAAAGCCCAGAAAAATACCTGTCTTTATTGAGATTGCTTGCCATGTCGCGAGCAGATCTAAAAAGGGACAAGGCGCTGTGGTCTCAAATGAGGGTGTCACCATTCCTCTTGGCAACAAAGGAAATATCTGCCAATACCGAACCCAAAAAGAGAAACTCCAAGAATACAGTAGACCTGTATGACGACGATGATGATATCAGTGCCGGCATCAAGCAATGGGTGTTGCAGCCTGCTTCCAAGATTGTGGTTGTCGATGATTACACAACATATCAGTTGTTTAAAGGAGACCTTCTTGCTGCGCCATTGGAAGACATTCTTGAAGAATTCTATCTTGACCTTGGCTCAGTAGCTATAGCTCAACTTGTCGAACAAAAAATCTCCGTTGGTGATCTGCTTATCGACCAAAGTGCGAGCATGAAGGTCCAGAAGAAAATTCTAGAGAGATCGAAAGTATTTTTGCATTCTTATCCATCAGACCAGCTTAAGCACCCGAAGGGGTGGCTTGAGAAGAATCTTGTGGTAGATTATGTCACCCATATATCTACAAAGATATCTTTACGGGGATATAAAATGTCCTACAATTCAAAGCAGACCGCAGTCTTGAAACCTGATTCGCGATCGAAGAAGTTGTCCTTGCATATTACCTATGAAGTGGATTTTTACGATATCAGCCAGGCTCTCGTCAGGAATCTGCTAAAACGACCAAATAACGAAGCCGCAACTCTCTTTGAATCACTCCTTACGTCTGATCTAGACGGCTTGAAGCGAAGGGGTTTTAATGTCGATCGTATTCTCAGGGCCCAGGCAGCCCAAGCTCGCATCGCTGAAGATGAGAGACAGAAGCAACTTCAAATAGAAGAACAACAACAAGTTAAGGAAAAGGGTGAAACAGTGAATCACGGCAAGGTCGAAGAAGACCAATCTGGATATCGTGACTCGGATGAAGTTGATATGCCTGGAGCATTTGGCAATAGCTCACCTTCTCCCGCTTCCCAGAAGAAGAGCCGAAACTTATTTGCAAGCTTCACACGGAAACTCGGCTTTGGTGATGGAGAAGCTCAACAGCAGCTCCAGAACTTTCTAGGTGGCCATGGGAGTCACTCTCGATCGGGCTCCGATTCGAAATCCACTCGCAGGCATTCGTCTTCTGGTGACCCCAGCGGCCCCTCGCACAAGCCTGGCGAGATGGAAACAGTGAGCTCGCCTGCTGCCGTTCAAGAGAACCTAGTTAACGCAGTGCAATCCTCTCGGGCGCATAACTCTTCTTCTCTATTCTCGCCACCTACTGTCAACCATGTCAAAGAACAGGCGACATATTGTGATAGCAATTCTGCTAAGGATATGAGCCACATCGGAGAAGCCTCGAACGGCATGCGCATCTATGCATCCCGAGGAAATTCGATCATGAACGAGGCCTTCCTCGCACAGAACGTTGAGCAAATACAGTCGTTTTCAAGGATGCTTCATGACGTCGGTGATGTCTACAATATCCCGAAAAGGGCCCTCAATATCTTTTATGACGAAGTGGGCAGCACAATTGCGTTTAACCTTAGCGGAAGCCTGTTTTGCAACTTGAGGTACTTCTTGCAGCTACATTGGAACGAATACAAGAGCCCCGCCGGGGGTTCGGTGGCAGAGACCTATTGGTGGGTTGTCCTCGCGCACGAGTTGTCGCATAATCTTGTGAAAGAACATAATGCTAATCACAGCTACTATACGTAAGTCTTCCTTGTCCATGGTCTGATAGATTGGAACAAAACGATCAGCTAACGGCCCCTTCAGTGAGATGTTTGTTGCACAGTATTTCGAAAAGATGGTCCAAAGAACGAATTTGCGCATGTTACAGAACAAGGAATAGAATCGGCGCTGATGGGAACCAATTGCAGTATGCGAGAACTGGATTATGACGACATCATATTAATTAGATTATGGATTTGTGCACTTTATGCTTTGCATGGGGATTGCATTGAGACCGGACGGAGTTAAGACGGAACTGTTTAATTTCTGCTCGTATAATCATAGTTTTGCATTTAGATTATAGAACAATAGAACCATTAATTGCTCTTGCCCAGTGCTTCAAAAACCAAGCTGAGCTGCCTATCCTGTGAGAAAGGCACACTTGAAAGAAATAACATAGTAGCATGTGCCATTTCCTTTTGTAGTATCTTGTAGCTGTAGCGCATATTATAGGCTCTATAGTTTACCCCCCCCCTACTGTACTGTCTTCGTTTTTCTTCGTCAATCTACTCATTCTTCAACACTATCATCACTGTCGTCGTCTGCCTCCCCTCTCCCCAGCTTCTCCCATCTCTCCATAATCACTCTCCACGCTTCCCCTCCCTCGCCACCCGCTTCCACGACCTCTTTCGGTAGCTTATGCGCACTGTATGGCGCGGTTCCGAAGTTATAAGCTTCTGGGTCATCCTTCTTGACCACTCTAAACTCGGCCTTAAAAGGCAGCTCCTCAACGCCTTCGTCTTCCGTGTCAGTCACTTCTTCTTCACCACTCCTTTCTGGCAGCACCGGGTTTTCCGAAGTGTCTCCTTGCCCCAAAAGCGGTTTAGGCAATGAAATGGTAAGCAATTCAAGCCAGGAGAACAGCAATGGGTCTGTCCGCTGTGCCCAAGGGTTAATGTCGATGAGCCTGACCTTATCATGGGGCTCTGGCAGGTATACATCAAAAGCGAAACTCGGGTCGGGAAATGAGTCCTTCAACTTGCCCTCGTAAAAGTTTTCAATCTCGGTTTGTATTTTGTTGAGGAGTTCTGGGCTGTAATCGACGTGCTTCAGCTCACGCTGACAAATCCCAACAATAGTCCGGTCACGAACAAACACTCGAAATTCGAATGAGGTATTGATCTTGAAATACGGACGGAGGACGAGGGTATATTCAATATCTCTGGTAAACGGAGAATGCTCAGGATTCGCACAATCGTCGAACGCATGCTCCAGGTCGTGAGTAACGAAGATAGAGCTCTTGAGCAACAGGTATATATCCTGGGGAGTCTGACAGGCAATTGAATTTTTAGACAGCGCCATGTGCAGCGCGTCCTTGGGAGCCGACCAGTTCAACTTAGGTACGACGGAACCGCCGAGCTCTGCGATGGTTGATTTAATCACGCTGTGCACGTCCGCAAATGCTGATGCATCATTTGGCTGGGCACGGGCTTCAAACTCGGGGTCTGCCGGCTTGTCCGCATTTGCGGCTGACCACTCTGTTTCTTCGTAAGGTTGATCATCGTCATCTGGGAGCCAAAGGCCGTCTTCGCGCAGATAGTCGAGGAAGGCGGTTGTGAGTGGGATGAGACGACTCCGGAGGGTTGAGGTGCGGTATCTGGATTCTGTTAGATGCAAAACGATTGAGTTGCTTTAATTAACAAACTTTGGGTACCAAGAAGCATAAGAGCAGTTTAAAATATGCTGCTTTGTGACGGGAGGGAAGGGAAGCCTCTCTAAAGGCCCTTCATCCTCTGGTTCGGTCATGGCGGGGTCGACGCCGGGCATTTTGGCAGTATTTGTGTTGTGGTAGGCTTGTATGGTCTTTTCTTATTGATTTGAAGTGAAAAAAATGTTTCTAACTGATCAAAAGGCGAAACACGTATATATATGAGTATAATGGGCAATTGTCTGGGATGAATAAGATTACTGGAATTGAGTCACTCTCCCCATTAAGTTCACAAAATAATTCTGCCACCTTTAGCCTTGTCCCACTACCTCACCGCCTCAGCCTCGTCCGCCACGGACGGACGACGATAGGCAAGCCGCCGAGCATTATTGTTGCCAACTACAGTTCACTAAACCAAACGCCACTCTCCAGCATCCAAGCATAGCTGTGATGTCTTCCAACGTTGGCCTCACGACTCCTCGAGGCAGTGGAACCTCGGGTTATGTCCAGCGCAATCTTGCGCATCTCAAACCCCGAGAACAGTTCAAACCATATCCTACGGAAGGCGACTTGAAGCACCGCCAACGCCAGCCCGACAAAGAAATCCTAGAGCATGATCGCAAGCGCGACGTTGAGGTGAAAGTATTTGAATTACAAGACAAACTAGAAGATGAAGGGTGCGTTGTTGGCCCTCCTTACCATTGGCGCAACCATGACTATGCTAACGGTGCCTATAGTGTCGAGGAGGACGAGATTGAAAAACAGACTGAGGAGCTACGACAAAAATTACTGGGAGAAATGAAGAAAGGAACCGATAGGCGAGATGCGAAGGGACTGAAATCTCATCAAGTACACGAGCTGGCGGAAGCGAAGATCAGAGAGAGCGATCGGTTCAGGAACGCGCTGGGAATCAGCAAGAACTACGAAGAGGGGAGCCACTGGAAGAAGCAAGAAGAAAGGTTGCGAGGAAGCCTTGAGAAGAGCGGAAATGACGATAAGGAACGAAAGAGCGCTGTTTGAGCCTTTAAGTTGGTTTATGGGTCTGTAGGGGTTACATACATAATGCGGCGTTCGTTGCCATGGGTAGATTCTGGGACTGGCGTTGGTGGTAATGGCACTGTATTTCTGGAACTATGGCATAAAATGGCTTCTAGGGAATACAAAGGCGCTGCGTAAAGCAATGCGCATCTATAACTTATGTCTCTTCTCTCCACTTGCGAGCTTCCTGAACTCCTCCTGGGGAACCCCAGAAACGAACCTCTCTAGGCCGCCGAAAACCTCAGCAACTCCCTGCGCATCTAGCTTCTCCCGGTTTGGCTTCTGGATTAGCGCCTTGATCCCGGTCAAGCTGGATCCAACTAGGTGGTCGCCCATGCTGTCATCGATCTCGGCCAGAACGGCCTCGAGGAACTTGGGGTCGCCCTTCTTGAAATCGAAGACTTTGTTGACATACCCGGTCGAAACCAAGTCATCGATACCGATCCTCTTGCTCATAATGAGGGCCTCATTGGCCTTGCTGATACCGAGACGTTGCACAAACCCAATAGAGCTACCGCCCTCGGCGACTAAGCCGATGGACGAGAATGGCGTGAGGAGGAAGGTGTTCGGGGTTGCGTATACGAAATCAGCAAATCCGGTCAAGGCAGCGGAGAGGCCGATGGCGGGGCCGTTGAGGGCGGCGACGAGGATTTTTGGGTGAGAGTAGAAAGCATGGGTGATGTTGAGGTTCTGGGAGACGAAGCTGCTCAGGGTGTTGCGGAAAATATCACTTCCTGCGGGAAGCTCGCGACCAATTGTGACGTCCGCGCCGCTGCGAACATGTTAGTGACTTTGGTCCCCAAGTGCCTGGGCCATTCGCAAGTTTGCTCTTGAGCCGCGGTTGGGTTGGAGAAGCTCACGCAGAGAAGAACCCTCCAGTTCCTGTTAACACTGTGATAACAACTTCGTCATGTGTTGCTACCTCACGCATGTACTTGGCCAGTAGGTAATATCCATCGCCGTTCAATGCGCCGAGCTTCTTCTTGTTATCGATTGTGATAACTGCAACACGTCCCTTGTACTCCACTCTCACTGTGTCATTTACTGCCGCCATGATGATTGCTTAATGTAGACTTCAACAAAAAATTACAAAGTGGTACAGAAATACAGGCTGGCGGAGATAATGTATGGAAGAGAAAAATGCTATAACATTACATTCAGCGACTCTTATATTCGAGCGGGCCAAAGCCATGGATAGATCATGCATGGACTAAGCTCTATGGATCGTGTGGGGTAAATGTGGTACAGCCGGGCGAAAGCCGAGGCATGAAATTCTTAGATGACAGTACTTATTAGAGTACGCTGAGAGTATTAGGATTACGTAAGCTGACAGGCTGACACCATCCTCTAACAACTCACGTGATTAACTACACGTGACCTTTGACCGACACCCAAAAGTTGATCGGCAAGTACCGTTCAATGGAGACGACGATGCTCAATCACCATACAACGAGCACAGCTTCACCCTCATTACCACAAGGAATTGATAGCAACGCTTCACGCCAGTACCTCTCCTCATAGTGGCCACCATGGCTGGTCCCAATTTAGAAGTTTTCAAGGTCAGTTTTGCTCCCCAATGCACTGGTAGTTGGCCCTCCATAGAATGCCCCTCCAGCCCACCATTGTCAACGTACTTTGCTTACGATTACTCCAGTTTGGCATGTACATCATGTTTCCTATTGGGATCATGTTCTACTACGGCCACAACCTCGACAAGCGCTTTCAAGTTCCCGACTTCTGGCCCAAACCCGAACAGACCCATAAGATCCCGTTCGAGCGCGATGAGATCAAGAGCGAGTTGGATCGACTACGGGCGAAGAGGTTATATCTCAGAGAACAGAGATTGAGAAAAGAGCAGTCTCTTAGACAGCAGGACCAGGAGTGATCAATGCTTGAATAAGAGTGTGACGAGGAAGGAAACCTCGAACCGGGCGATCCGGATGGGATGGGCAACGTTGTATACCATAGGAGGAAAACAGGCCACATAAAGGATTTGATCGGCGAAATGCATTGCATGGGTGGTAAAGGAGTTTATGGACAAGGGATCGCCTCACTGAGCTCGCAAAATGGAGATTGTATCAACGGAGTGATGTATGAAGTATATTGTCACTTATATAATCTTCGAAAACGCAAGATATTACCAGGCTTCCTGTCGAATGTGCAAATAACCTCCTAACAAAGTGGCTGGAGTATATGGCGTGCCCTAAACATGATTATTATAACATTTGAACCCTGTATCTGGTTTGTGATACTGAAGGGGGTTGCACGTGATAATATTTTTCTTATGACGACATTACAACGAAGCATTCTGAGAACGGTTAGAATTCTGAGATCTACAACTCTACTCCGCAATAGGGCAGGCCCGAACCTTTGGAACTGCCTGAGGGCGTTTCTTAATTGCGAATCTGGTTCGGGAAGATCTGGGCCAAGAAACCCTATAGCCCCGCTTTAGTCTTGAGACTGCCTCATACTCCAAATATAAATTCCATGCCGTCATGAAATTTATGCCTCTCGCTCTCATGATCATCAACAATATTCCAACGTAAAGATTTTACAAAAACATGTCGGAAAAGTCTCAAACAATCTATCGCGGAGCAGAGGGTTCGATCAAACAGACCCAGGGAAAGATTCGCGCTCTTGGGCCGCTGGATGTGCGTATCAAAATCACGCATTCCAGTCTCTGCGCTACGGACCTGCTCTACCTGCCCGCCGGCATCGCACTGGGCCATGAAGGCGTAGGTCTCATTGAAGAGGTAGGAAGCGCAGTGAAGAACCTCAAGATCGGTGACCGTGTCGGAGGTGGCTTTCACCGTGGCTCTTGCGGACACTGCAGATACTGCCTCAATGGAGAGGATATATGGTGCCCTGAGCGCGTCATCTTTGGAGAGAGCGACGCCGATAATGGGACGTTCTCGGATTACTACATCGGCAAAGAGACGTACGTCCACAAGATCCCCGAGAGCATCGCGAGTGAGCATGCAGCACCGCTGCAATGCGCTGGCGCGACTGTGTATGGCGCTCTTGTAGATGTTGTGAAGCCCGCCCAGAGAGTGGGGATTATTGGCATTGGCGGACTGGGCCATCTGGCCATCCAGTTTGCGTCCAAAATGGGTGCAGAGGTTGTAGTGTTTAGTCGTACTGATGACAAGGAGAAGGAGGCTCGCGGGTTTGGAGCAAATGAGTTTCATTTGCTTAGCAACCCTGGGGAAATGAAGGCCCCAGTTGACGTCCTCGTTCTTACGGGGAGCAGATATCCGGATTGGGATGCGTGAGTTTTATTTCCCGTGACATTCTGGCACTTACTGACAGGAATAGCTTTCTGAAACCGAATGTCCTTGCGCGCACTGGGAAAGTTGTCCCGCTTCTGGCACCCTCTGGGCCGATGGAGTTACCGTAAGTCCTGTAATTGTCCCTGAGTTTCTATTAATAATCATTCCGGACAGAGCTGGTAAGCTGTTGATGAACGGTTATAATATCGAATTTCACCTTGTTGCGTCACGTGGAGTTCATAATGATATGCTGAAGTTTGCCGCTCATCACAAGGTCACTCCTGCTATCGAGAAATTTGACCTTTCGGAAGAGGGAATTGGGAAAGCGGTTGAGAAGATGAAGAGCGGCTCTATCAGATACCGAGGCGTTCTAGTAGCTAAATGAGTTGATCGAGAAGTATTATGTTGACTGCATATTATAATGTAGTGGTGGATGCGGTCAGTATAATTTGATATTCACAGGCTCAATTTTCGTCAATAATTAGAAAAAGATCTGATAGTTCAGCAACGAGTTACATATTCGAAGTTATCTGTCTGCTCTCATTCACATATTATTCGCTTCTAAATGCGCAAACTTGCAGCTATGCGTTTCAAAATCGCGCTCCTGAGCCTGCGGCATAGATCTACATATAGTCCACTCTGCCAAGCCGAGCCACAACAGGCTCAGCTCAGTTCCAAAGTAACCCTGTCTTGCATGTCTGCCACTTATTTGTTCTTCTCAGCTAAAATCCAAAGAAAAGGAATAATTTTTCCGTCTTCATCATCCTCCAAGATCTCATGTTCGGTGACAGTAAACCCGGCCTCCTTAAGCAGACCCAGATTAGTCTCAACATCAAAGCTGCTCCAGTACATGCTAGAACCCAGCCAGTTTTCAGCCGTCGATCCAGGAATATCAGTAGCTGCAAGGTTACACAAAAGGTAGCTTCCGGGTTTCATCCATGAATAAATCTTCTTGAACAGTACTGGCTGCTCTTCCCGAGGCAGATGAAAAATCGAATAGAACGCGACGACGGCGTCAAGGCTAGCCGGCTCAAATTCAAGCTTCGTCATATCTCCGTGACGGAAATCAACGTTGCCTTTGACACGAGTCTTGGCAAGTTCGATTTGGGCCTTTGAAATATCGTTGGCGATGACTTTGCCGCAGCGGGCGGAGAGGAGTTGCGTGCCAGGAACGCCGGCACCACATCCAAGTTCAAGCACAACGGCATCTGATGATGCGTCCATCTTTGATAGCATCTTCTCTGTGTATGTGAGACGGGGCGTCGTCTTCGTAGTTGTCCATTTAAGATAGTTGTCGGCGATTGTGTCATAGCCTCGCTCCACGAGCTGTCTCGTTTTCTCATTGTCGTCGTTCGCCATGTTTATGACTGTAAATAACTTTTATCTTGGGTCTCTGAAGATGATAAAAAGATATCCAGTTTACTTCTATGTTAAATACACGACTCTTAATTGTAGTATATGGCGTAGGAGTTGTGAGTCACGCCGTGCCAGCTTGCCTAACTGTAATGATCTCCCCGTAGCGTTCATCAGAGCCAGGTCGACAAGACTTATAAAACCGTACTTTGTCTCCGATCCTAGAAGTATACCGATGAGCACAAGGAGACTTCTTGACGTGGGTCCCTGGGCGCCAAGTTATTTATTTTGTTTTCGTCGTTGGGCCCATTGTTCGACTTTCGCCTGAATGAAAGAGCCGCGAGTATGGCGGGGTCGTGGGATGATGGAGGGGCGGCGCATTTGGATAAATACCGGCTAAATTGTTTCGTCCATCAGCCCCGCCAAAACTCACCTTCTGTCCGCCCCGGAAGTAATCAACAGCAGAGTAAATACATATATAGACCCCTCTGATTTCCAAAGTAAATTCATCTTGCAGTAACAAACACGTCGGAGAACAAATAAAACACCAGAATCCTACAAATTTAGAGAAATCATGGAGAACCAACCACTTGTCACCTCCATGTACACGGCTGATCCGTCTGCCCATTCATTTGAAGGCAAGATCTATGTCTATCCTTCTCACGACCGCGAGACCGACATTGAATTCAATGACAATGGTGACCAATACGACATGGTCGACTACCATGTCTACTCCATGGATTCCATCACCGGCCCCGTGACCGACCACGGCGTGGTCCTGAAGATGGAGGACATCCCCTGGGTTTCCAAGCAGCTCTGGGCCCCAGACGCCGCTACCAAGAACGGGAAATACTACCTATACTTCCCAGCACGAGACAAGGAGGGCATTTTCCGCATCGGTGTTGCCGTGAGCGACGTCCCACACGGCCCATTTAAGCCGGAGCCCACCCCAATCGCCGGGAGCTACACCATTGACCCCGCAAGCTTCGTCGATGATGACGGAGAGGCGTACCTCTACTTTGGTGGTATTTGGGGCGGCCAGCTGCAGTGCTGGGAATCGGGGACTTTTGACGCCTCGAAGACCGGACCTCAGGAGCCAACCGGAAATGTTCCCGCTCTGCTTCCACGCGTGGCACGATTGAGCGAGGATATGTTGTCCTTCGCTGACGACGTTAAGGGAGTCTCCATCGTCGACGCGGAGGGAAACCCACTTATGGCTGATGACCATGACCGTCGCTTCTTTGAGGCGGCGTGGATGCACAAGTACAATGGAAAGTACTACTTCTCTTATTCGACAGGTGACACGCACTACATCGTGTATGCGACGGGTGACAGCCCTCTTGGGCCGTTCACTTACCAAGGGCGGATTTTGGAGCCGGTGTTGGGATGGACGACTCACCATTCCATTGTTGAATTTCAGGATAAGTGGTATCTGTTTTACCACGACTGCTCGCTGTCGGGTGGTGTCAACCACCTACGCAGCGTCAAGGCGAGGGAGATTGTGTATGATGCGGAGGGAAAGATCACTCTTGCTGGCTCGTCCTAGATTAGTGATATTCGAGAATTAAATATGGTGTACAATGAGAAGAAGCATAGTGCTATCATCACTTAGATTTAAAGTCAACAACTAATGTTATAAGTTAAAGACGCAATAATGCTCACCCTGATTTAATTTGAATTACCAAAATAGTATAAGCAACATCAAGAGACTGAGCACTTTAGACTTAAATTGAATTTTTAAAACAATATAACCAGCACTGGATGACCGTGCCAACTCGATTTTCAACCATCAGGTAAACTCAGGTCATTCCCTCTTTGGGCAAGCGGGTTCAGATCCTCCGATCCTGAGATCCTTGGCACTGTCGTGCGTGTGCAACGAATGTATGTACCCCCACATATGTGTTATCATGTAAAGATACCTGCACCTCCTGCTTGTCACACTCATACTCGATTCTGCGAACCTCAAATCAACTTCTACAGTTGTGGGCAATATAAAACAATTATTTCCCTTGCAAAATAGTGTAACTTTTAACTTTAACTCTTCCTTTTTCACCGGTCAGATACGTGAAGTTGATTCTGGAGATGCCCATTGAGTTGGTGTACAGTACAAATGTATTGCTAAAATTGCTATGAGTCTGATAATCATGAGCCCGATAATTACTATTAATCCCTTCCGACAAGCAATAACTCCATTCCCAGAAAACAAAAGCAAAGGCGTTCGAGCGGGTATAATAAAGACATCCAGAGCATCCACTATTGACGAAGACAAGCAAGAAGGAAAGCAAACCCTCCACACTTCCCCAATCGAATCATTCGAACAGCGCTCTATGCGCCTTGGTATGGTGTCTGCACCTTCATAGCATGGGCAGGCTCGGCGCTGCCGCCACGTGTGCGCCAGACGTGTAACGCCGCCATGATCGTGGTCCCAAGAAACAGGAGCCTGGAAAAGTCACCTAGTCAGCCATGATCCATAATCGTAGATATTCAGGTTCCATCATATCAACTCACCACTCGAAGGCTGCAAAGACAGTAGCCGCGATCGACTCGCCGCACCACTTTCCGTGTCGTGAGGTGCACCCGATACTGCCGAGGAGGTCTGCGAGCGCGATGAAGCCGGCGAACCAAAATAGCATCGTCAACGCCTCGGCAACGAGGATTCCATACTTGTGGGCCGCGGTGGCGAAGGTGAGCGGGGCGATAACGAGATAGGCGACGGCGAGGAGGGTCCACACCGAGGCGAATATGAGAAAGTTGACTTGGGAGAATGTATACCAGTTGGTGGTGACTACAGCAAGTCAGCGCATTGTAGGAGTTTATCGCATATCATTCTGTACTCACCATCTGCCAACAACCCTAGGATAATCACCGCCAGCACCGCCTGGACGACGCGCACAGGAAGGAGGAGTGTCTCAGATAAAGCCATGGTGACGTTGGGCAGTGTCGTGTATACTGTGAGATTTGATGGATGTTCTGAATACGTTGCTTTAAATAAGGCTGTGGTGAGAGTTGAAAGAAACAAGATTTGACGGCCTCAAAGAATTAATATACTAAGTATTTCTCTTGCGCGGCACCGTACGTCATGCGACACCCTTGAATGTAAAGAGTTGGAATTTTGCTTTTGGCATGCCGTGGATCCGACTTGGGTGTGGGGCATCGGGAGTCATTGACATTGCAGCCGAATAGTTCCCTACAAATATACCTTGGCAGGTACGTAATGACTTCTAGACCCTCAAAAGATAGGTTGGATATAAATGTCTACAAAAGTCATATATGAGGTTAACGAGACATCGACTTCACGCAACAACCTCATATAGCTATAAACGGCTAATCATATATGCTTCTCTAGTTTCAGGGGAATGATAGCGCCCGAAATGATTTCGTCATTTGGCTTAGTCAGCGAAGACGAAGCTCTATAAGCTCCCAAGACACAAAGACCCAGGATTACCACAAAGAACTGAATATCACCAGTTGCCACTGTAAACGCCGCCACCCCATCCCGAAATGACCGAACACTTGTATTTCTCCCTCACCCAGCACCTGCTTTCTGACACAGCCCCCGAGTTCAAGAGAGCAACGCAGTCACCCTTCCTCCGCGCCGCCGCCCAAGGCAGCCTCGACAAGGAGACCTTGCGATTATGGCTCGTCAATGACCGACAGTACATCCACGCCTACATCAACGGCGCGGAAGTATTTCTGGCTGAAATTCAGCACACCAAGGACGGTTCATCTGACGCTGCCGGAAGAAATCTTAATGAGAGCGAGCTCGCGCTGGTCGCGTGGCTGACCGAGGCCGTGGCGAATGTGCGCCGCGAGGAGCAGTTTTTCGTCGACGTAGCGGCGCGGTACGGGATAGACCTTGAGCCTCGCGCGGAAGATGGCGAGCCAAAGTCTGTCTACGTGTTCGAGGTTTTATTCAAACACATCCCGCCGATCCGAGATGCGGATCCATGGTGGCTCCAGGGGGCTGTCCTCTTTTGGGCAACGGAAAAGTGTTACCTCGAGGCTTGGTCATGGGCGAAGACGCAGTTGAATGATCAGAGCCCTGATCAGGACGCGGATGGAGGGGCGCTCAGGACGGAATTTATCCCGAACTGGAGTAGTCCTGAGTTTGCGGCTTTCGTGGACCGGTTGGCGCATATCATTGATGGGGCCGTCAACAAATTGAGTGAGGACTTGGAGCATACTAAGGGGATGATCCCGCAACGTGCAATGGATCTACTGGAGATGGCTTTCTTAGAAAACAGTGTTCAAAAACCGACGAGACTCTTTCTACAGGTTCTGCGGGCCGAGGAGGAGTTTTGGCCTCTGTTAACATGAAGATTGACGAAGTGGGTTGCAGTTATTGCTATCGCATTGTCCGTCTTACTTCATCTTATTTTGGAGAGTTGTTATGGAACATCCCCATCTGCCATAGATTCATGCTCTAGCGAACCATTCGAGTAAGGCCATTCATTATCAGACCACTAAGCATTTTCAACCTGCAGCTGGAACAGAGCTCCGATGAAGAACACCCAAAGCTCACACATACGCTTATTTCGGTGGTATTAATAGGGAAACGAGAACATCATTAGATATGTCACTTTATCTGTTTATCCACATATTAACCCTCCTTGCACCACATATAATCGCGAGCATTGCCTGGGCAAATTCGTCCACGTCCTCTGGCGCGACCGTCGTAAGCAGGCTAGGCGCCTCGGTCAGTTGGATGAACCCGACATTCACTTCCGAGCACATTTTCTCCCAAGCAAGGGCCGAATCAATGTCCCACGTCCCTTTCCTGGATGTGAACATCATACTTCCGAAACAGGAAGTGGTCCCATCCCTCTGTATCAAGTAGAATGACTGGATACTCGTGGCAAGCATCGATGTACGTCGAATGCTCTCGGCGAGTATCCAACAGTACCATAAGAGGTTCGCGCCGTCTGATTCAATAGCTGTGTGCTCATCATAAGGAGATGACATGACCATACGACCCAAACCTGAAGCTCGGCTCCCGTGGTCAACCATCTCTCGGATCCAGCTGGCCAGTACTGGAATATAACCCTCTGCAAGATGCCGAAGTCTAATATCTCCATCATATAGACATATAGCCTGGTACATTGCCAGGGCCTGAACTCGTGCTAAATGGTCATGAGTGTCAAGAGGAGTTCCTAGCAAAGAGCCAGTTACACTATCCTCTACTAGCCGCCTAGCTCGGTCCTCGATAATTCGAAACACCATCAACTCATTTGAATCTGTCTTGGCAAAGTAGCATGACAGAGCCATATACACGTCTTGGATACATTGGGGGAATCGGATTCGATAAAGCCGCGTGTGGATGAACGGGTTGCTGCCTTTATCAACCCATTGCTTAAGCCACCGATGAATGATTTGGATGTGATATCTTATATCCATGATACTGAGTGCGTCATCTGTACTCTCTGGAGGAGGTTCAACCTTCCACGCCTTAGATGACGTGAACCAGGTGTAATCTGGCTGGAGCTGGGCGCTAGTAATGCTGTTGACAAGCGACAAGTCAAGCCCTAGCGGCAACTCAGTATCAGCCTCTTTGCCAAGATCCAGAGGGGTTGTAAACAATAGTGGATCGAAAGTCGAAACATCCTGATCAATCGAAAATGTATTCTCTCCTTCGTAGGGGCAGAAAAGACTCGGCTTCGTCGGAGGATACGTGCATTCTATGCCCCGGCTCTTGCACCTCCGGCACTGCGGCGTCTGCTTTTCACACCTCCGCTTCGCTATTGCGCAAGCTTCACATGCTTTGCCTTCCAAGGCTCGAGCCATGGTTACCGCCAGTGAAATTACTGAAAGTGTTGAATGAGTGAATCGAGCCGTTGGGCTTACGATTATTCAGCCTATGCGGGCGCTATCCGAATCGGGTCTTCCCCCGCAATCTCAGGGATGTCTCACGTCCGCCCGTTTGGCTGCGGGAACCTTATTTATGACGTTTCATCTGCGGGCGCTATCCGTTTTGGGACTTTTCCCATCGCTGAATATTTGAAAGCAACATGTTTAATATCATTCTACGGTTCTATATTATAAATGATATTTTTCGGCCTCGATTATAAAAAGCAGACCTATTCACGAATATGTCCACCAAAAAATCAAAACTCGGCAGAGACAGCACAGTCATACTTGATTTTCACTTCCAAAAGCATTTCTTCAGATATCAACCAACCCATTAAATATGGCTCCTACTATTGTTCTCATTACCGGTGCCAACCGCAGCTTGGGCGAAGGGATCTTAAAGCGCTATGTTGCCAAACCAGACCACATAGTCATCGCAGCAAACCGCAACCCGGATCACGAAACTTCCAAGGCATTGAAAGACCTGCCCAAGGGTCCAGGAAGCCGTCTTATAGTCGTTAAAATTGATGCCACAAGCGAGTCTGACGCCACCACCGCTATTCAGGAACTCAAAGACCAAGGAATCAACCATCTCGACATTGTAATCGCTAATGCTGCTCTTATCATTCCCTTCGTGAAGATCGAGGATTCAAAAATCGCCGACGTCCGCGCTGCAATGGAGACTAATGTCTATGGGGTTTTCCGGCTATATCAGGCTACACTACCGCTGCTCCTGAAGTCCCAGAGACCAACGTGGATAACTATGGGCTCGCCCGCTGGTTCTATTGTGGTAAGTGCGCCAGTCAGCCTACAATTCCTTGCCATGTCTAAAAACTAACTCGTTGATACTAGTGAGTTGCAATATTTGTTCCCAATCTAGTGACAATAACCACTACATTTACCTACATTCTTTACGTTACTGAACTGCAGCTCATGAATTTTAGCAATCAACTCGATTTCCCCAATGCCATTTACGGACCCACTAAGTCCGTTCAGCATTGGCTCACCAAGCGGATTAACGCCGAGGAGGAGAGAATCAATGCATTCGTCGTGAGCCCAGGGTAAGTTCCCAGCTCCCACGCTAGATTGGGAAATAATACTAAATCCCCGTCCCAGCTATGTCCAGACAGAACTAGGAAATTCAAGCGCTCAGATGGTAGGACTCGAGGAGGCGCCACAGACTTTGAAAGAGTCATGCGATGGTATGGTGGCTCTCTTTGGTAAAGCCAGCAAGGAGTCTCATGGTGGTAGATTCTGGAACTGGGAGGGGAAAGAGGAAGCCTGGTAGATTGCATCACTTATATGCAAAGGTACTCGTACGCTATAGAGTATTGATTTGCTAAGGAACTACTGGGAACCACGGGGTTAAGGGTCTATCCCAGACCGCCTTACCAAATGGACCATATGCCGATCTGGGGCTGGCCCTTGACTCATCTGTTGAGTAGAGTTGAGCTTTTATGTACTTGGACATCTATGGTCTCCTTAATTTGATATTCGGAATTTAGTTTTGCACTAGATTGCGTTTTTATAGAGTTGATATCGTATAGCTTAGTTACAAACGCGGCTTCATTGTTGATGTACCTCCAGTACTACCAAAAGTCCCCCTTAGTCACATCAAAGTCCGACCACTGCCAAATGTATCCCGATGTATTGTGTCATCCTTGCATCACTTGCAGCAGTTTGCTTTGGAGCACAAGAGAACGCATCCCGCCTGGTTGATACCATAGTTATGACTAGGCGGCCATGGCATATCTAGTTATTAGAGTATGACTAGTATAGATTACACAAATATTCACGCGAACAGATCGCAAAAGTTACACAAATGATAAGCTATATGCAGTAGAGATTATATTCTTTTGTAAATTCCCAGAGGGCACACGGCGACAGCTTTAGGTAGTGGTAGCAGCTCTACCCGCTCAAAAGAGATGGCCCTTCAACCGCAGAATATGGCAACTAGAGTTTGTGCCTTTCTCCTGTGTACAGAGGCGGGTTGGAGCGGCCATCATACATTTTGTACTTCAGCGTATAAATGTCAATATCGTCAATCGTTCTCACATTTAGCGGCCGCAAGTCCACACTCTCATCCCCAATATCGACAAAGACAAAAGTGCCGCAAAAGCCGCAGAAAGTTTGCGCTGAGTCTTTTGAGAGGAAGTTGTACTTTGACGCAACTCCTTCGGGGTCATGGACTTGGAGCGCTGTGCGTGTTGGGTAAATGTGGCGGTGGCTGTTCTAGGACTTGTAAGTCGAGCTCGAGTAGTTTCCCTATGGAAGAATGGCATTGATGTCTTGAATAAAGAATTGAGGAGCGTAGGAGACGAGAACTTACTTTCCCACACATGCTACAATTACATTGCATGACCTCCATGTCGTAGAGGTTCTTCGACCGCAAAGCATACCTCATCTTTCCACAGTGACAATTACCATAATAAGTGACCAAGCCGTCCTCGGTATTCTCTTCAGCCTTCCCTTCGGGCTTCCTCCATTCAACTCGCTGTCCAAACTCGGGCGCGTACGACGTTCCCTTCTTCCAGCCTTCATGGTACCTCCGTGGCAAGGGCTCCACGTCGATGTCTACGAGAGATCTCGCCTGCGATGGTTAGTGTATATATCAACATGACCGCACCAGTCAGCGCGCCCGTGGGGAATTACATTTATTCCAATTTGTCCTGGTTCCTTTACGAAGACATTCGTCCCACAGACCCCACAGAACTGCATCTCGTCAGCAAAACAATTGCCGGGTGGCAGTACCAAAAAGGCGAATCACTTACTCGATATACTAATTTCCTGGGCTCAAATGAATACCTTTCCAACGCATCTATATCTCCTTTCTCTACTATAAATTCTTCCGGACCCTCGTCCTTGAACCATATATTCCCCAGGATCCCATTCTGTACCAAATGCTGTTAGCGGTATGCTAATGACCGAGTCTTCTACAATAACAACGGAAATTCCACAGACCTTGATGCAGATGCTACAGTTGCAAGCCATCACATACTTCATCTCTGGGATTCGGATTGCAAACTTGAAGGCCCCGCAATGGCAGCCTCCATGATAAGTCTTAAAATCAGCTGGATCGACTTTGTTAGACATATTGTCGGAGATCCTGTTGAAGCCTTGACTGGACTAGGAGTTTTGCTTCACCGAGTAAACCTCTTCGGCAGTGAACTTTATGTCTTTATTTCCTTTGCAAAGTCTTGGGATACTTGAGTTTCGAAAAAAAATTTGGGAGAAGGGGTCCAGATGGTTTAAATAACTAGGCGGCAGCTTGGTGGGGTACAAGGCGGGGTGCGTTGTAATCCTTGCCGGGCTAAATCGGCGCTGGCGTTTAAGTTACCGGGGTGGCATTAGAGAAGTATAGAACGGTTTCCAATGCGGAAGGAGCAACCTGACTACTCACGAAGCCTGAATAAGCAATGCATAAACCTGTATTCTATAGCTACGTTCTTACATTACACCGTATGTCGAGATTATGTTATTACACACATTAGGGGATAAATTAATAGAAGGTGCCTTTGGGTTCACCGTTGGTCCGGTCTGCCGGCTTGGCCCTATTGTAGTGGCATAGCAGTGGCAGGTAGGCAACTTTCTGAATAGAGTACTCTGCGATGATAACTAGCCATGTAAGTAAGGCACACTGGTTGAAAAGGGCTCAAACACCTCGTTTCAAATTCTACTCCGATGTAGAATAGTAGGATGTGGAGCAAGCCAAGTGTGGCACAGATTCGCTGCGCCTCGAGCCTTCTGTCGTTATAAACTACAGGGATGATACAATACAATCCTTACAATGTCAGCCTCACCTCAAACAGCGCATAACAATAGAATAACGTCTTTCCCACCACTTTAATAATCTTGTCAACCAAATTTAATAATGGGGAAAGTTACAGTGCATCACAGTACCCACCTCACCGCGGCCAAATGCCTGCGCGCTGGCTTCCTCTCCTCGGCCTCTGGCGACGCCATCGTCGTCGTTATATTAACCACTGTGGTCGCAATCATGGCGCTCACTGTCTGGCTACGGTGCATTGCCCGACCCTATATGAAAGAAAAAGAGGCCCCAGACGTTACCACGGTAGAAAGCTCGGAGAGCAACGACTCTGAGAACGCACCGCCACCGTATGAACCACCTGCGTCGTCCCCTCCCGCCCCTGGGCCAGCGCCAAATAATGCAGTGGTCGACTTTCCTAATCCCAAAGATACAGCACCTGCATTTGTGCTCGGGACAATTCTCTGCGCCGCTCAGGTGTTCGCGCTCGTCACGCTCGGCTTCTGCATCCAGAACCTGAACTACTGTCCCAAGGTCAAGCCAAACGCGCCGCTTGGCATCGGGAGTATTATATGGTGGTGCGTCTATGGCGTCTTTGTTGTGGGTACAAGCTCTGGGTTCGTGTCGTGGTGTTTGCTGTGCTGGTATGTTGGCGGGGGAAAGAAGCAGGATTTCATGCTTGATATTATACCGCTCAGCTTCATGGTTGCGGTATTCCTGCCGTTCGTGCCGTTCGTGCTGGTCTACCAGGGGGCAGTTTGGGCGGTACGGGGATGCCAGAAGTGGTTTTGCGGGGTGACTTTCGAGGAGGATCAGGATAATGTCGTTGAAGAGGTTGAAACTGATGTGGAAATGCAACGACTTATGAAAGGTAATGACGATGCCGACGACGACGAAGAAGTCGGGGGGAGGAGTTGATTGAGTATTAGCTTTCATGACTCTTTACGGCCGAATAAAGCTCTTAGATTGCTAGCAATATATTCGGGTTAAAATATTCTATATACGATACTTTCTTATGCTATTTGTACATATGTATCCACGGTCGTCTAATTCCCCCCGAAATTCATCCTGAGCGCAATACTCGGCTCTTCCTTGCCCGTATCTACTTCGACCGTACTGCCCGTCTTCTGTCCCGTTCTGAGTACCTCTTCCATAAACGCCCTCTGGCTCTCACTCAGTCCCGCAACCACAGCCTTGAATCCTCCTGGGTCTACAGCCGCGAGACCCAGCAATCTCGCGCCGGTCTCTTGGTAAAATTCATCCCCGTCTCCTTCCGAGTTGGCTCGTGCCAGTAGCGTTGGGATCACCAACGACATCGCGATTCCCTTTTTATCGTTTGGGAGGGTAGCAACATATCCTGTAAGCGTTTGCGACACCAAGGAGCGAGCCCTCTCAGGGTCTTCAGTCTCTGTATTGGAGACGAAGGCGATGAGGTGTGGAAGAAGGTACCGCGCAATGGATTGATCCGCAGCTGATTTGGGAGTCTGGAGTAGGAGCGTGCGAATGCAATTCGCTGCCACTTTAGCAGTCTGGTACCAAGTTAGTAATATATTTCGTAGGTGCAGAGTCGGGAAGTATTACCATGCGATCATTGAGGCAGTCCAAGGTTTCGTCCAAAAACTTGACGACCAAGGGGTCACTAGCGGACAACAGGTTGACTCCGCTCGTCATAAGAACAGTACATGCCAACAGCGAATTCTTCACGCAAGGAAGAGCGTTATCAGATTCCCGTTTTTGGGCATGCATATATATTGACATAAACCGCCTCAGACAGCCTCTCAGTTGTTCCTGGCTGGCTTCGTCAGACTTTGTGGCGTTCTCCTTGGAAATGCTGCTGATAAACCGCTTAAGGATGGGTAGTGATGTGGGAACAACAACGGTCTGGCAACTTGGTGTTCCGAGGACAGTAGCGAAGATATGGATTATACAAGCGTGGAGATCCGTTTTGATGATAGACGGGAACACCTCGGCGGCATCCACGAGAGCGTTCAATGAAAGGCGGATCAGCGACACAGCCTCTTCTGTGAGGTTGGCCGAGCGGTTAGATTGCTGTTGTTCTGCCAGGTTCGGCAGTATTCCGGCAAGGACAAGAACTATGATGCGGGTCAACTCAAAGAGCTGCTCGACATCCTCGGATAAATCGCTCCCATCTGGCGACGTCGCATTTTTGGTTGCTGATGGATGCGACACACAAAGCCCTCGAGCGATCTCGACGATGACTTTTTGTACATCCAACCCTTCTGTGAGAACAAGACGATCTAGAAGGTCCATTGTCTCTGAGAATATGGCTTCTCTGTAGATTGCATGGCCAGACACACTCGGATGCAAAATACGTTTCAAAGCAATGAGAATTTCGAGCGACTGCTCCTTCGTTGCTAGGGCATCGTTGCCTGGTTTAGCAACCAAGGCTTCAAATGCAATACCGAACAATACGAAAAAGAACGCCACTGGCTCATCACGATAGTTGATCTCGTTACCTTTGGGCTTCAGGGTTGACTTCTCATCGGTGGATGGCGCATCGACTTCTTTGCCGTCAAGAGCATCAAAAACGAATTCGCTGTCCTGTTCGATCAAACTCGCAATTGCGTCGACAAGCTTCAGCCACGAGTCTTGGTAGAACTTCAGTAGAGTTTCTCTGTTCAACGCAGAGTAGATACTATCCAGGCTGCCAGAGAGAGAAGGGGGACCCAGGCTCATGGAAATTTCGGGCTCAAATCGAAGCCTAGCAAATTCCTTGAGTGAAGACAGCCACAGAGGAGTTAGTTTTGCGATGTGTGGTTTCATAACGTCCACAAGGTATTGCTGTTCGATACTGGCAACCTGCAACCCGGCCCAAGCTGAGAACACAGCCATCTTTACCATTACATTCGCATTCGAGCTCAACCCCTTCAAATCGCCGATTGAGGCGGTCTCGGCATCCGTGGAGAAATTTTCGAGCGCACTGACCAAAGTTTTCAAGATACGGCCCATCCGATCAACATCTGTGACAATCCCAGTCGCAATGAACGCAGCGCAAACGTTAACGGCTTCGGAGGCAAGCTCTGGCGAAGAGTCTGCGGCGAACGCTGGTGTAAGTGCGGAGCTGATCTGCGCTTGGTACTGTTCTAAGAGCGGTGCCTCGGGAAAATCGGGATCAGGAGTAATTCCGAACATTTTGAGGACCAAGTCAATGATCTTCATGCCCCAAACTCTGAGCTCGAGAATACTAGATGTAGAAGCCGAAAATGCCATTCGGATGACATCAGCTACCTTCTTCTGTATAGCCATCTCAGAAGGCCCGGATCCATTTGATGCAACATCTCGCATGACCATGACAAGCATTTCTCCAAGACAACTCATAGCAAATGTTCGGACCTGCCATCGGAGCTGTTCCTGGCCCTGGCCAGCAACAGATGGCGCATCATGGCTTGCTGAACCAGCAGCAGCTGCGAAGCCGGCAACTTCTTCGTCTTGGAGGTCTAGCCCAGCAGATGCTTTTGCAGTACTCTCCGCGGCGCTATCTTTCGTTGTCTTGGTCATGGCCAGCACAAACTGGCATCTTTGGATCCATTCAGCGGTATTGGAAATGCAGGATTGTTGCAGCCAATTTCGAATGATATTTCGGAGACCATCATGAACTGGGGCAGCATCTAGTGCTAGCCAAAGCTGGTCTTCGAACCCAGGCTCAGCAACTTTAATTACGTCTTCCGAATTCCGTTTCATCAAGTTATGCAGACCGTCAACTGCGATGTCTCGTAGCTCGACAGCTTCCGAGTTCAAGTCTTTCTGCAGGAGAACAACGTACTCCGCGAAGTTGACGTGGCCAGGGGCGTACAAAGATAAGTGCTCGAGACAGTGCAAGCTCTCGCCCAGAATCAGAACACTTTGTTCTTCTCTAAATTGATATACCAGAGTTAATATCAGCTCTCTAGCTTTAACCATATCTTGCAAATCTGGACCGAGAACATTGATGAGGGAATCGACGCATCTTGCGATGACAGCAGATGTCGGTAACTCCAGCTCCAAGTTAGAGCTGATAAGCGATTGTTGCTCATCATTATGCGCGTCAGAAATATAAAGCTGACCCAGCATGCCAAGAGTGCCTTGAACGTATCCAGAGAAGGTTAATCCAGCAGCATCTGCAACGCGAGACAGAGCTTCCAGAGACCAAAAGTGGACCGTAGGATGTGGGTCATTGCAAAGGGACATCAGAATTCCTAAGATAGTTTTCAAATGAAATCCAGCTGCCATTCCACCAACTTGGGAATGTATGCAACCAAGTGCCATTGCGCAACCAGCCCTCACGGTGGGTTCGCGAATAGCAACGATGGTATCGATCAGCCATTTAATTTCTTGATTAGTATAAGCATTTCCAGAGCTATTGCAGAGCCTTCCCAGTGCCTCATAGCCGATGCTTCGGACATATTGATCGGGCTGAGTAACGAAACCGCGAAGCATTTCTGAGAGAAGTCTCTCAACGGCAGCATTTGATACATCGCCAGACGGAGACCTTGTTTCTTTCACGGCCACCTTTAGGGCCGACAGTAATGCGGTGGCAACATTGACATTCATAGCCGCTTTACGTCCAGGATCTCTCTGGAGTGACCCGGCTGCTAGAAAAGTTGTCATCTGTTCCAGAATGCTCTCCTGAATCTTCGGGGGTGTGAGCGGAAAGGCGATTGCAAAGAGTTTAATGGCAACATTAACGACTTCGCAAGCTGGCGGATCAGGAAGTCTATCGTCATCCCCGACGCATTCAACAAACAATGCTAGAGAATCATGTTCCAAAGAGCTGCAGATTGGCGATAAAAGCACCGAGCTAATTGCCGCTTCTGGGCTCTGGTCAGTTGTCCACTCCCGTTGATCATCCTTGATATGCTCCCCCGGCAGTTGCTGAACTTTAAATCCTTTTACCATGCCGGTTACACCAAAACCACAATTATCGCCAATATCCCATATTGTTTCGAAGGTTCCCGCGGAGCTTGCGATGGATGTGCTGAGTGAGCTCGGTGTATAATTATCGGGGTCTGAAAAGAACGAGACGGCAAGAGTTAAGAGGTTGGACTGGAGGAGAGATTCACTGCCTCCAGGGCTGAGATTCACAAGTTTTGTGTAGCATTGCAGAACGCGTCGTTGAGTCATGAGATCGAGATCGTGCAACTGCAACGATGGGAATAGTCTTTGCGGTACGTCTTCAATAGTCTTCTTCATAGGTAGGCCCTTTAAAAATGCACTCGTATTTTGAAGCATGGCGGCAATCCGTTTTGAGACGTCTGTCGTCAGGAGCTTGCCATTAAATTGCAAGAAGGCTAGAATCGAGCTCAGGGCACACTCCCGGACATGTGTTAAAAAGGAGGACTCTAGGTAGCTGCGCTGTGTAGTGTTGTCTTTTGCCAGTGGTTTCGGTAGAGCATTCTTCCAAAGCAGTAATAGCTGGGAAAGATGGATCTTCACAAAATTTGGTCCCAGGGACATAAGACCGCCTATTAAGATCCAGGCAACTTGAATTTGCGTCCCGGATACGCGAAGCTCAGACTTTCCACTCGACTTTAGAAGTCCTGTTGCCAGAGATAAAACCCTACTGTCCACGTCCACTGAGCTATACAAGGGCTGCAATGGAGATGTGCTTATAAGGGCCGAGAGAGCATTTGCATAGCCTACGCAGCGGCGAGGAGATTGTCTCCCGGTGTTTGATGTCAGTAGATTCATCTCTCTATTGAGGCTGTTCATGCAAATAGTGAGGCATGGTAACAACTGTTGGGGGCATGCAAGAGCAAAAGTTCGGAGACATTGCGAAGTGTAAAGTTGAACAGTGTAGCTTGGATGCTGAATAACTTGTAGGAGACCGTCGCGGCATGCATCGCCAAATGCTGCTGCCGCAGATCCCAATGTTTTAATAAATGACGTTATAGCGCTGAGAGCCGCAATCAGCGTATATTTCGTTGGCTCAGAGCGCTCTTTAATGACTTGTGGGTAGTTTTTCAGGACATCGTTGATCAACTTCTTAGCTGCATCAACCTGGCCGGACTCGCCAAGAATTTCTTGTCCGATAATATTCTCAAGTACGACTTGCACAAATTTGCGTGTGATTAACAGGCGATACCTGTTGTTGGTGATGTTTGGATGGCTCAGGACATCTCCCATCAGATGGTCTGCTATTTTGATATAATTCGACTCGATTAATTTCTTAGGTAGGCCTCTTGCAATCTTTCCGTAACAAACAGCGAGTCCGGCTCGTGTTTTATTACTGGTGGAAGACCGAACATAATGAGCTGAGACCTGTCGGAGCAGGTCCAAGAGTGTAAATGAAAGGATCTGCGACTTCTTTGGCGCTGGGCTTCCTGGCCGCGGTACTTCGTCGTCATCTTCGGCGAGAGTGGAAGTTTGTCTCTTGGTATTGCTTCTCTTTAATTTCTTCAGCTGAGGAACCTCGGAGTCTTGAGCCGCTTCGGATATGTAGCTTTTCCCAAGAGCAGACGCCAAACAAGAAGCGGCAGCTTGGCGTACAAGGGGGGTCGAGGAGTCGATAGTCTTGAAAATGGATGATTTCAGGCTTTCGTAATCGCTCGAGTAATCAAAGTATACGGTGTTTAGTAACAGCGATTCCAAACATTTGCATGCAGCGATTTGCACAATATGGCCCTTATCCGCGGACGCATAGTTTCGTGCTTGCTTCCACACGTCCCTTGCGATGCCTTCGTCGGCGCTCCTGCCAACACAGCTGATTATCTTAGCAAGAGCTTTAAACGTAGAAGCACGCAGTCCCGCATTATTTTGCGCGGCCTTCAGGAGCTTCAGCAGCGTTGTGCAAGCAAGTGGATGTAGCCCAATTGCGCTGTCCCCAGCCGCAGCAAATATCTCCCCTAAACAGTACGATGCCGCATGTCTAATGCGCAGGTCGGCTTCTGCCTTGCCCTTCCCGATACCAATAGTGTTAATAAGTTCGTTGATAGTTTCGAAGAGAAGTTTCCTATCTCCTAGCCCAAATATACGCGCGAAGCATCGTCCCAAGCTATTTCGAATCACTCGCGTAGGTGCTGGCGCTGGCAGATTGAGTATTTGGAGGAGCTGTTTCTTGAGGTAAAATTGCTGGGAGGTGCAGCCATCAACGTCAAGGCTCTGGACATGCTTGGAAAGCGTCGAGACAAAAGTTAGGAGGTATAGGTCTTGCTGTTCCGACGGTAGGGCCTGGAGTTTCGTTACGTCGAGTTCAGGAGTTGCTGAGGCTTCCCCCGTCGTGGTAGGGACAGAGCCATTTGTGGAGGGCGGGGGGGTGTCGCCCGACATTGGCATATATGGCTGATTGATATTAAACGATCAGGCCCCAAATCCAAGATCGATATCCCTTCAGGAGTTAGTTTATTGTGTAGTTTTGGTTAATGATGTCTGGTGTCCCGCTGCGCAAGCTCCTTGAAATGGCTGGCCTCGCGAGGCCAAAGAGTGGGCTGGCGAATCACAGCCGAGATGCTCCACAGCCTTGTATCGTGGACGCGGCTGGGCATTTGGCACGTCTTGGAATAATTTCAGCCTCACTGTGACCCCAAACTGGACATGGCTTCTCTATCACCGCGAGGACTCAAACTCCTCGGGAAATCCCATAAATTCACCAACTATGCTTGCCCGAAATGTTCGTCTTTTTCTACATATCCAACCCTTCAGTCAGGGCATAATAGATGGAGCAAAATCAAGCACGACAAAGCCGGTGTTGATGCGAAGAAACATGTTTTGAGATCTATGCTTTCTCGTGACATAGCTCAAGCATCCAAATGTTTGCAACCTACCTACTTACGGTCTCGAACTGTGTCTAATTATTTTCTAGTATACGGGGCTGATCCTCGAACAAATCCAACGTTAGCAAATGTCTTGGTCCAAGCAAAGAAAGGTATATAAAGGGGCAGCGCGGCTCGTCGTGCATTTACCGTAGAATGCTTACCATCCGTTAGCTGGCTTTCCGAAAGCTTCGCAAGAAGCTGCCATTGCTCGCGGGCAAGGCCAGTCCGCTTCCGGCGCCTCTCTCGAGTCCCTAACGATAGAAGCGATCATGCCGCCATCAATTGCAATGGTTATCGATATCGAAACAGACAATAAAGCACGCGCGCTACAAGAGCTACGGCATGAAGTTAAGAGATACGGCGGAACGGTGACTCCGACGAGCTATTTGTTCAAACGACGAGGAAGAGTACAATTCGAAAAGGATGAGAGAGGACTCGGGGTGGATGAAGTTCTAGACGAAGCTATCGAAGCTGGCGCTGACGATGTGGAGGTAGATGATGATGGAAACCTCATTGTTTGGACTGAACCTAGCGGAACAATCGGAGCGGCAAGATCCTTAGCTGAAAGTTTCAAACTGACGATAGAGAGCTCGGATATCCTATGGGACCCAAACGAGGATACTTTAGTCCCAGTTGATTCTGAGACCGCCCTTGCTTCACTGACGAACTTAGTCAACGCACTTCAAGAAGACCAAAGTGTTCAAGGAATCTACGTTAACATATCACAAGGCAAAGTAAGCGACGAAGCCTGGGCGGAATTGCAGGAGAAGGTTCCGGTGTAGAGTTGGCGAGATAGAGGTGCCATCAGAGCTCTGTCTGTCCCATTTACTGTATTATAGACCGACTAACACCATTGTATAAGTATATATTGTATTATACACAGGATACTTGCCCATTATCAAATCTCCATTTGCAAAATATACACAGGATGCTGGTTTATAAAAATTTATCATCTAGCACATGTCCAAAACGGGAAGCTCACTATTCACTGAAGAGGGGATGTACATTACAATAGCGATTGCAGCAACTATAAGAAGGCGCCCAAACACTCAAAGCTACAATTACCAGGTTAGCTACTGGCAAATGGGACTGAATAGATAAGTTCTATGAGTTGAAATAGCTGGTATTAATCCAGACCTATTCGCAGTTAGCAGTCCCTCTTCGGACTTTTGGCCGACATGCAGGGGAAAGCTCCGATTGTTCCCAGAATTAATGACTTTTAGTCTCAACGTCTGCCTTCATTCGTAGCCTCCCATCGCCGAAACAGCAGGCGGCACTGTCGGGACTCAGATGCAGTTTCCCAATTGTTTCCCATAAGGCATGCTTTCACAAACCATATGTTGAACATCTCTCAAACAACCTTGGCGAGCAGTTCAAGAAGATCAAACCAAGCCGACCTATCTAAATCCACCTTGAGCAACCCCACGCCCACGAGAATCGTCCGAGCTTCCTCCGGCTCACGCTTCAACACCAAACTGGCAATTTGCGACGCAATCAAGTGCCCAAACGTTTCTCTCGCTTCTCCTCCAGCACCGAGAAGGATTTTCGGGTTTATGTGAGGCGCAGGAAGGGAATCGTCTCCCCCGGCAGGTAGTGCTGTATCAAATGTTGTAGGTGAAGCGGTCGAGAGGGGAACTTGGATCTATGTGAAATCGGTGTCAATGTCCGCACAAAGAAGATAAATTCATGAAAACAAACCCATTGTGACAATCGCCCGCCTTGTGATATCGTAATCAAGATCTTGTCAGAAAAGGCGAGGCTTGAGATGTCCGTTTCGGCCCCGCCAACCAGCCCCGCAACGGTCTTCGAATGCGTTGGGAAAGGCGTTTCTTGAATCCCATCCAAAGAAATATTTTGGATCGCAGCCGCCAACGCAGGTGATTCTCCGGCCATGGTAATTGCTCAATTCCGAGTAGTTAGAGCGTAAACACTGTTTCCCCTCAGAGTTACTCCGCCGGGGTACATACATATGTGGAGGTTAGGGCGGTGGCAGAATAACGACCCGTTGGCGTTAAATAGGGAATGGTTCCATCTAGGCGGTGGCAGAAAATAATAATTGACTTTGCGACACTGATAACGATTGGCATCTGCGACCTGGAATCCGACTTTCTTCAAGACGATCCTCGTCCCCACGGCCAAGATGAAGAAGTTTGTTCCCCGGCAGCGCAAGCATAAGGTTATTGCGCGGACCAAAGACTCGTCGAAAAACCCCTCCGATGGCGTCCCCGATAGCAATGCTGTCGAGATCATCCCCACCGCGAAGACGGAATTGGAAGAGAAGAAGCGGTTGCTCCGTGAAGAATTGAAGAAAGAGGGCGCGAAGATGAGCGGGAAGAAGGCGAAGCGGCTCGAAAAATATATCGATACGAAGCTGAAGAAAGATGAGAACAGAATCTTGATTCAGAACTTAGCGGCCAACAAAACTGATACGAGTCTGTATTCGAGCTCCAGCAAGATGGGCCAAGGGAAGGAGTCAAAAAGACAAAGAATGGGAAGGGCGTTGAGAGAGGCTGCGGCTGGTATAGATTTGGATGGGGAGAATGACGAGATTTTATTCGAAAAGAGGGCATTGAAAGAGGACCCTATTGAGGGAGACAGCGATGAGGGCGATGAGGATGAGATGTTAGGAGTGGCTACAGCCACTACTGAGGGCGCCTCAAGCGAAACAAACCCAGTACCATTTCCCTCCGCTGCTGGATCAGGACTGAAGAGGCCATTGGAGTTGGATGATACAGGAAAACCAGTTATCCAGAAACGGCAGAAAAGAGGTGGCGTCAACTCAAAGCTTTCCTTCAAGGCTGAACCAAAGGCTGCCCCTGCGGCAAACGCTGAACCTGCCTGGACTGGCTTTTCAGAATCCGAAGATAGCGAAGATGAGGAGGACACCGACTCAGACATGAACGACAGTGGACTTGATTCACCTGAAGTAGGTGACGAGGCTTCATCTGGAGATGGTGAAGCCACGTCTGATGGGGAAGAGGGGAGTGAGGAGTCATCAGACGAGAGTGATTCTGAAGACAACACTGAGAACAAAAAGGAGAGATCTTCTGCCTTTAAGTCATGGGCAAACCAACAACGCAATGAAGCCATGGGGTTCGAACCTACGAACACGACACAACTGGCTACTCTCACGCCTAAAATCGAAAACTTCAAACCTCGCCCATTAGAGTCAGATCCGTTGCCTGCAGAGCTCCAAACGGCGAATAGCATCGCTCGAAAGGCGTTTGCGGTTTCATTCAACCGGTCAGCGGAGATTCAAGAAGCGAGGATGCAGCTCCCGGTTGTTGGAGAGGAGCAGAAAATTATGGAGGCCATACATAACAACTCTACTGTCGTCGTATTTGGTGCAACTGGTTCGGGAAAGACTACGCAGGTACCGCAATTTCTGTATGAAGCTGGCTATGGATCCCCTGATTCTGCCACGCCTGGCATGATCGGAGTTACGCAACCCAGGCGTGTTGCTGCTGTGAGTATGGCAAAGCGCGTCGGCGACGAATTAGGTGACCATGGCGACCGGGTAGGTTACCAAATTCGGTTCGAGGGTACGGTGAGCCCGAAGACGGCTATTAAATTCATGACGGACGGTGTACTCCTCAGGGAGGTTGCATTGGATATTGCACTTCGGAAATATTCAGCTGTCGTTATTGATGAGGCTCACGAGCGCAGCGTCAATACGGATATCTTAATTGGGATGATGAGCCGAGTAGTCAGGTTACGAGATGAGATGGCCCTCGAGGATCCATCCATAAAACCGTTGAAACTCATTATTATGTCTGCCACATTACGCATCACAGATTTTACTGAAAACAAGACCCTCTTCGCGAAACCTCCCCCGGTTGTACAGGCTGAGGGCAGACAGTTCACAGTAACGAATCATTTTGCACGCCAAACACGCCACGATTATGTCGAGGAGCTGTTCAAGAAAATATCCAAGGCCCACAAGAAACTTCCGCCCGGAGGATTCTTGGTGTTTCTAACTGGACAAAATGAGATCACACATTTGAGCAAGAAATTAAAGGAGGCCTTCAAAATTGGTACCACGGCTTCAGGACCACAAGTGCGTATTTCTGGGCAAGACGCCCCGGCGGAAGCTGAAGATGTCGATTTTGGCGGTCTCATGGAAGAAGAGCTTGATTCAGATGATGAATCCGTCGATTTCGAGGGTGATGATAATGACGATGCTGAGTTCGACGTGGGCGAGGCAGAGGAGGTAGGACCTGCGAAGATGCACGTCTTACCTCTTTACTCTCTGCTCCCCACCAAAGAACAATTGCGTGTTTTCGAACCACCTCCAGATGGATCGAGACTCGTCATTTTGGCGACTAACGTGGCTGAGACGTCTCTCACGATCCCTGGAATCAGATACGTATTTGACTGCGGACGATCAAAGGAGCGCAAGTACGACGAGAAGACAGGTGTGCAAAGTTTCGAGATCAGCTGGATCAGCAAAGCGAGTGCAAGTCAGCGTGCTGGTCGTGCTGGACGAACGGCACCTGGTCACTGTTATCGAATGTACTCCTCAGCAGTATTTGAGCGCGATTTCCGGGAATTTGCTGAGCCAGAGATCCTGCGGATGCCAATCGAGGGAGTAGTATTGCAGCTCAAGGCGATGAATCTCCAACATGTCGTTAACTTTCCGTTCCCCACCCCGCCCGACAGAGCAAGTCTTGCTGCATCTGAGAAGCTCTTGACATACCTCTCAGCCATATCTCCAACCGGCCAAATCACCAAGGTCGGATCCACAATGTCGATCTTCCCACTCTCCCCTCGCTTCGCCCGAATTCTCCTCATCGGTCACCTCCACGGCTGTCTCCCCTACACCATTGCCCTAGTCGCGGGCCTCTCCACAGCTGATATCTTCATTCCCGAGAACCAAGTTGTCCCTGCCCTCACCCCCAAAGACGAAGACGAAGACTCCCATTTTACCCAGGCCGATCGCCTCGAAGAAGACGCGCGTAACGCAATCCGCCGCAAATACAACGCCGTCCAGCACGCCTTCTGCTCCCTCGACGACCGCTCCGACGCCATCAAGCTCCTCCAAGCCGTCGGCGAATTCGCCCACGAGCCCACCGAAGCTTGGTGTCACGCGCATTACGTCCGCTACAAGGTGCTGAAGGAGATCCTGCAACTGCGCCGTCAGATCACGGATTTGCTACGCACGAACATCCCTGCATTTGCGGGGCTGACTTTCGTCGATAAGCTACCCCCACCGAGCGTAACGCAGATCAAGGCGCTCAAACAGATGGTTGCGGCGGGCTTCATCGACCATGTCGCCATTCGTGCGGACCTTGCGCCGATCCCGCCGCCCGTGGGACGCAAACCGAGTCGCGCGATTGAGGTTCAATATCTAACTCTCTTCCCGTCGCACGCGCGCCGCGACGACGAGGATAAGGCTGTGTATATCCACCCCTCGTCGCCATTGGCGCATAGATCGCCTAAAGAGTGTCCAGAATACATCGTGTACTCGCATCTTCAGCGAGCGGCACCTTCAGCGGCCACGCCGGAACGCGTGCCAAGGGCAAGGATGCACGCGTTAGTTGATGTTAGTGGTGGTCAGCTCGCGGCTCTGGCGAAGGGGACGCCGTTGCTGCAGTATGGGAAGCCGATTAAGGAAGGGAAGCAGCTGGATAAGTTGGGGTTGGAGAAAGAGTGCTGGGTTGTGCCGTATTTGAGGGCGGAGGGAAAGAATGATATGGGTTGGCCGTTGCCGGCGAGGAAGGTGGTGCAGAAGAAGGTTATGGGAAAGGGATGGATTACTCAGGGGTAGAGACGTCCATTTAGATATACGCAGTATCCTCATTGGAGTGATGATATGTAATTGTCGGAGTATTACATGTGCAGCTCGAAGATCTGAGGAGAGACCGTTAAAGACCCAAAATAAATGTCAACCATTGACTGCTCATTTGAACTACCTCGCAAGTCCGTGAATGGAAGAACAGTAGTTTGTCTTAAATAAGCTTCTCGTCCCAATGTCTGATGAAGATTCAGTACCTAACCATCGTAAGATTGGAGGCGAAATTCTTCCAATTGTAATTATGTACATATTTGAGAGGAAACTGATTGTTCGAAGACCCCTATAAAGTTTTATCTTTCATTTTTGGACTCATCCATGCTGCCATCTTCTCGTTGCTGTCGTCCCAACAGACCCCGAAAACTACAACTTTGACGATAATAGTATTATTAGGATTACACCTACTTGATGTACATAGATTGTCCAGGGGCGGAGAGCCAAATCGCCATGTTTTGGTCTGGCTGGTCTTGTTTTATTTTGTGTATGTTGTCGCGTTGAATCCCTATATAGATGGGCCCATCTCTGTGGAGGCAGTGGTGGTAGAGTAGTTGAGGAGGCTATTTGACTATTTTCTTGTTTTATCACAGCTACTATATATACAAATAAAGTTTGTTGGTTACTATATAGGCTGTGGTTGTCATGTTATGGGCTCTGTGGGTCTGTTTGATTTAAAAGGGAAGAAGAATATTATTTTAGTTATTTTACAAATCCTGATATATTCAAATGGGGTCATTTCAAACGAGACAAATGCGAGCCGCAGATCGATGATATTTAATTAAAGTCCATCTACTACTTTGGGCTCCCCTTTACCCATGAAAAACATCAAGCATGTAGAGATTTGGATGTCTCAATCATCAAACGTCGCTCATCAATAAATTATCCACTCTCACTCTCCCTTAGAAATCAAAACTCCATTTCCACCTACCCCGGCTTACATCTTAACAATCTTCTCCATAGCCTCCAGAAGCATATCCGCATGTACCTTATCAAAGATCAACATCGGACGTAGTCTCACCGCGCGGTCCCCCGAACCCCCGATATTAACTCCCACCGTCTTAGCCTTCTTCAAGAACGCATCGCGCTGTGGACTATCAAATGCAATAAACGTTCCCTGTCCCTTACCTCTCAAATTATTAAACTGCCCCGGATACTTCGTCGCCAGCCTCTCAATACCCGCATACAGGTAATCCCCCGTCTTCGCGGTGTGCTCGACCAGACCAAGGCGCTTCACCTCGTCAATAATGCCACGGAACAGAATAGCGCGCGCTGGGTCACCCATCCAGGTGTTGAACTGGCGATACGGCTTGTTAGGGCGCAGTGCGGGATTACCGTAGTAGTATCCCGCGGTCTGGGCCTTCTTGGAGAAAGTGACCATGTCGGGAGGGGAGAGCAGGTCCCAGTGGTCGTGGGCCCAGAACTTGCCAGTAGCACCGATGCCGGTCTGGACTTCGTCGACGATGAAGAGGACGTCGTGCTTGGCGGTTAGCTCCCGCAGGCCGCGGAAGAAGGCGGGCGAGGCGTGGTTGTCACCGCCTTCGGATTGGATAGGCTCGACGATGACGGCGGCAGGGGGGTGAGGGAAGGTGGTGATGAGGCGTTCGACGTCGGCGAGGGAGTCGGCTTCGGCTTTGGCATTCTCGGCGGCGTGCTCCTCAAGGGGGTATTTGAGGAGTGGGAAGGTGGCTTGGGGCCAGTCGAAGGCGGGGATGTCGAGCTTATGGATGGGCTTGGAGCGGGTGGTGGAGAGGGTGCCGAAGAGTCGGCCGTGGAAGGCGGATTTGAACGAGAGGATAGAGAGGTTAGATGTGCCTGGTAGGGAGTTGTTCATGCAAGAGGAGAGCTCCTCGGCGGTGAATTCGACATTGGCGCCGCCGCGGCGCTGTTGGGCTTTGTACATGAATGCGGCCTTGAAAGCACACTCGTTGGCGTCGGAGCCAGCGGTTGCTGTAAAGACTTGGTCGAGGCCTTTGGGAGCGACACTCAGGATACCGGTCTCAAGAATTTGAGCCCAATCGTGGGATGGGAAGTTGCCAAGCGCTGGGCGGTTGATAAGAGAGTTGACCATCTCTGGAGATCGGGCGACTTTGGCGAGTGATGGGTTGTTGTAACCGACTGGGATGGAGGCGATTTGAGCATACCTTCACGTAATTAGACTTCAACCGATATTCAGCTATATGAATTAGGACCTACACATCAAGGAGAATATTTCCGTCCGGGTCAACGATGTAGTTGCCCTTGCTCTGTGTGTAGTCCGCAAGCATGTTGACAGCACGTGTATCAAAGACCTTGTCCAGCTCCTTGATAGCCTGCTGTGACTTTGGGCCAGGGATCTGAGTCTTTATCTCAGGTCCTGATGGCTCACCAGCGAAGAGAGAGGCATACCCGCGGGTTTGCTGAGCAAAGCTTGCCCGCAGTGCTGTGCGAGCAGCTGGCTGGAGACACCCAGCAGCTCTGACCGATGCCATGTTGTATGTGTAAATTATAAAGCCGACGAGTAGAAGTGACTATAAGCCCTATCAGTAAAATTCTTGCTTTGAAGCTTTACTTGACGTTGTCAACTAGCAAAATCCGTGGCGATTACGACCAGTACGGAGAACTTGAAGCACGGTCCGGGGGGGGGGG
>JPJV01000078.1:0-13680 GCA_000750745.1 Pseudogymnoascus sp. VKM F-4281 (FW-2241)
AAAGAGAAAGCGACTCCGATTTCTTTTTCAAAAACGTTTCCTTCAACCCATTTACCGTAGTCTACCGAAGAACATGGAGTCAACTGACCAGAATGCCGTTTATCTAGTTATCCAAAGCCATCCTCAAAACACCATCGAAGCCGATGCTACCATGCCAAGCGATGCTCATGGTGGTGAACCTTCTTGTGAAGGGCACGGTCTACCAGGAGTCATTGACCTCACTGCTGAACCAGTTAGCTAACACCCACGCGTTATAACCTAAACTAACGTGGCTAGGGAGAAGATACTCGGATAACTCAGCTTCAAGGTCAGTACGCAAAGGCACATGTTATTGCGGTGTATCTGATGCTTGCACAGCACTATCCAACATATTCAGAGATGTGAAACACAATAGTTTCCTCAGCAGCTCAGTCATCTCAAACGATCTCATGGATGTATTGCCTCTTATGATGGATGGCCCAGTCCGTATGTACCGTTTAATCCTCAAACTACCCATGAGCTTAACCTATCTCAGAGTATGCTAGGCAGCTACGAACGGACATCAAGCAGTTGCAAGGTATAGTAATCTTCTTACTGGAAGCATATATAGACTAACAGCATAGAACGCACGAACTGGTTTGAAGCAGAAAATAAAAAAATTCACAGTGCCTCAGTCCCTTCATTATCTGGAGACAAATGCTGATTATCATACAGGAAAGATGGACGTACTGCAATCAAACTTCAACTATGTAGAGCATGCCCTTGTAACTGCCAAAGGTACGTCTTGTTCATAACTATTACACTATCATTCTATGCTTACCATGTTAGCCATATCGAAGGACATGGAAATTGCTGCGCTCAAAGAACAAAGTAGAAACGAGTTTTTGAGAATCGAGAATTCACGATTAGAGAATGCGCTGCGGCGTGTAATGTCCGCAAAGAGGGGATCCACAGAAGGGTCCGACGACGATGAGCCAAGAAGCAAGAGAAGCAAGAGCCAGATTTGAGGTTGACAACCAGGTGAAAGATCATTGCTGGTTGAAGGGTCACTGGGTGGAGGTTCAATGGGGTGCAGGTTCAATGGATGGAGGTTAAATGGGTGGAGGTTCAATGGGTGGAGGTTCAATGGGTGGAGGTTCAATGGGTGGAGATTCAATGGGTGGAGGTTCAATGGGTGGATGGTCATTGACATGGAGGATCGTCGAGTGCTAAAAATAGTCGCTGATTAACATAAAGCTGCGATATGAGAACGATGAACTTCATCACTGTTCTCCAGATAAGCTCTATCCACTTCTTCTTGTTATATCAGGTTTATTATTTGCAACATGAAGATGTATCTAATATACTCAGTTGTAATATTCGCTTGTCTTGGTACCAGTGCTCTTCTCAATAGTACTTCGATTGCCAACATTTCAAATTATGCCAACTCTTCGATTCATTCTCCAATCGCACTTCAAAAATGGACAAAGCTGAATTGTAAGCATCTAATAGATAGTCGTTTTACTTGTATGCACGACATCTAATCGTCCTTTAGGTACGGGCTATACAATTAAGAACGACGATATCTCATTGCGATATGATCGTATTAGTACCCTATCCCCACCAAATGTGACCCATTCCAGCTTTAAGCTCAGTCGCCCCCTTCGAGGAAGAGAACAACTTGATTTCAGCCACGGACCGAATGGGGACGAGTGTCGATTCTTCCTCCGCTCATATTGGCCGCGAAATTCTCCAGGTAAGGGAGTGCAAAAACATAACAGCACTCGAACTAATAATAAATAGTGGGATGTGTTAACCTTGAAAATATTCGGTGCTATCGAATTTGGCTCAACTAGAAATCAGTCAACATAATGGCCAAAGCAATACTGCCCATGTTTGCCTGTTGCAAAAGCGCACAAAGTACAGGGCTCTTGCTGCGTATACACAGCGTCTAGAAAGCAACTGTAAAGGCTGTGTGTCCGTTTCGTTGCTGTGTTTTTGTTATTTTACATCAGGGCTGGTGGGATAAGTGTCGAGGAGTACTTACGTGGAGCTGTTCGTAAAGTGAAGGATAAAATACCAAATTCTTGACAGTTTTGTCATCGCTACAGTCATCATAAAGCTTGGTGACGCGCATTTTCATGAGGTGAGAAGAAAGCCACTTGCCAGTACACGGGGTAAATGGCCTATCTGGCCCTGGTGCGCTTGATGTGGTAGTTACTGCGGTATGCACAGACAAGAGAGTCGCGGATAGAATCATAGATTCGAAGTGTGAGTGTTAGAAGTCACGTGTACCCTAGTCTATGTCCTCGCTCAGGGGCTGGACCTTCACCCTGAGCGACCTCTTCGTCAATACATGCTAAGTTTACTGTCGAGCTCATGGAACTGTGACACACGGTAGCTTATGTCAGACCGTGACATATGATCGACCCCCGGCGCCCCTGGAAGCTGACTTCTGCGCAGTCAGCATCGGTCAATAACCTTCTCGAAACCTTATTTAATGAGCGAGGCGGTTGACGTTGATGTGAAGTCGAACGATTACAGTCCATGGAACCTCAAAGACTTGCAAGGATGAGTCAGTGGATGTGTCAGTTTCGCCAAGACCACCTGAGAGTAACTCGTCTAAAGTCTTTGTGGTATAGGCGGTATCGTTCACCATGTCTGGCCCACGACGGGGCTTGACCCAAATGTGCTACGGAATTATTAGGGGCAGCACGCAGGTAGTAGCACTTCCCCCGTTATGGCACGCCTCCCGTGCTAGCACGGTTGTGTCATCACGCGAGGCGTGCCATGATACGTGTGCCTACCCAGGAACGGCTTTACCCCACTTGGGCTGTGACAGACGCTGTGATATCGCACTGGCCGTTGTACCACATCCGTTGTAGCCCCGTTGCTGTGCTGAACACACCCTATTTTCACGCTAGTATTTTATGACGTACATGAATCAGCAGACTAAGCTTTATCCCAGAAATCTGGGGCCGCAACGCCACTATGGGCAACGCCACTATGGATACTATCTTAACAAACGGGCGGATGAACAAAGCTCCCGTTTTATTTATAATGGGTTGAACTATCTGCGGATTGATTTACTCTAAATTCAGCCTTCTCACTATATGGCGAGACCAAATGCACGCCCGTTAAACCCTGCCAAAAAACGTAATTTCATCTGTCCAAAGCCGTCTATATCTCGGCCATCAAAGCCCACTTATTCTGGCTGAAAGTCTAGTTCCTGCAGTTGTACTCCATCATCCAAGTGTGCACGAACAAGGGCTCGAAGATGGTCTCTGAGCTTGCATGTACCGGATACTACGCCTTGTAAGCATTATCGACAGTAATATAAGGTGTCTTACCCATGACAAGCATCTTGCCTCTCCCCTGAGTTTCTTGCACTCTTCTAATATGCTTCCCGGTCAACTCAACTTGGAGGATCTCTTCGAGGTTTGCCGTGCCTGTATACAGGGTCGCACGCTTACCGAAAGGAACCTCTTTGCCAGTAATCGACTCGACGTAGATCGAGATACAAAGGATCTGTCTCAAGTCAGCAAAGCATCTGGGGTAATGAACAACCATACGCACATAACCGTCGTCCAAGGTGTCATCAACTAAGGCACTGTTCAGTAGAGACTGCGCTGCCAGGCCAATATCTGAATTTGTCAGCTCTTGTATTACAGTTCCCTATATTAAGGCTAACCAAAGGTTTGGAGCAGCCACACCAAGTGGACTCGGCGCGTGCGAGCTTTGCAGGTATTATAACCGTGGATGAGCTTGCGGAGATAGGGCAGCTGTGCGGCGATACCGAAGCCAGTCGCGACCATAAGGATCGTCTCATACTCGCCGACTGGTACGCTAATCCCATGCGGTCCGCTGAACAGAGCCAGGCGAGGCACGGAGACGCTCTTATCAAGCGTCCCATGGCTAAAGAGTTCACGAGTCAGGCCTCTTCGCGGTTGGATGAAAAGGTCCAATGTGTCCTGTTTTCCGTCGGCCCAGCTGGTTACTACGAAAGGATGGCTTTGCAGGAAAGACCAGAAGCTGACGGAGGGAATCCATAAGTTAATGTACTGGCCAGCCTTGACCTCTATGGGCCGAGACATTGTCATCCGGACCATGGCCGTCTGGTCGATGTGAGCGATGTAGGCCCTAGGGAAATGGCGACCCCAGGCTTTGTTTCGAAACATCACGCGGCCGCATTGAAAGGCGAGCAGTGCGGCGAATACCCCTGCGAAGATGTAGACATAGCTCCAGTTGAAGTTCGACTGGGGTATGAGATGTCGTACAATGGAGTACACTACGAGTGAGGCCAGAGCTTGATGAGTGCGGAGGAAGATCTCGTAGGAGGGTTTGCGAAGGAAGAGAATCGAGAGGAGCATGAGAAGACACAACGCCGACCCGCCCTGTAGTTTGTCAGACATGATCATCCCGGATATTGAAGGTTTGGGAACAGACGATTAGTCCATAGAGATTCTCTGGCACGCGTAGAGAGAAGCTGACACGGCTAGCAACCACGATGAGGATGTGGAGGAGCATAAGAAAGAACGACATCATGCCTGCCGAACGATGAACCAATCGCCATGACTTCAAAGAGACGCCAAACAGATTTGAGAGAAAGCTAAGATGGGTTCCGAGGAATAGTGGCATCATGTTAATCAGGGCTAGGTTAGCAGCACGGAAGCCAACTTTCGTGGTCGTCAATCTCCAGAACTCGAGGCAGGAAACGTTGGCTGCAATGTATGCAGTGTGCAGGACGAAACCTGCTGGAGTCCATGGTCCGAGAAGGGAGTGGCGGCGGAGGATCTGCGGATACGTCAGGTATCTAGACTGCCATAGGACGAGGTAATCAATAAATTGCACGAAATGTGGGCGAAGGGTGAGGAGAAAGAGAATGGTGAAGATGCCGCCTGCAGCAATAACATAGATATAAGTGGCCTCCATGATAAATTTAATGAGTGAATGTGAAGGTCATCAAGTGGAAAGGAAGGTTGGGTTGGAGAGACGTAGTTGAAGTGTAGACAGAAGAAACAAAGGACCTTGAGACAGAGAATCATGTGGAAGAAGGTGGAAAGAGTTAGTTTTTTCATGAGGGAGGGGATATTTGGATGGGTATATTTGGATGGATATTTGGATGATATTTGGATGGATATTTGGATGGTACAAGATAACTGGTTCATCCAGAAGACCAGGATGTCAGACATGGCGGATTTGGGGCGGTGGGGCGGTGGGGCGGTGGACTAACAGCGTGCAATAACTTAAGAACATGATCAAGATTTAAATTGATGGATCCAATCCCCACGACATATCTAGGAAAGAACTATTTCTAGGACGTAAATCGTTGAAGCATTTCAGCTTCATCTGCTTTCAGTCCTGATTGAGGGCATGCTCAGTCCCAAAATTGTTGGGTCAGAATTTATGCACTGCAGGAATAGTATCTGCGTGCAGTAACTTCAGCTACAAAAACCAACCCCGTAAGAACCTCTTTCTGGCTACCATGTCGCAGTAGTGCATGCTGGCAATGTTAGCCCGCAACTCTCGATCTAAAAGGGCTACTTACCTCTCTCAACTCGCGTGCGGACGCAGCCGACGTTGTCTCTGAAAGGAATGTGACGGCGTCGGAGTCTGAAGGCCAACGATCCAAGTTTTCTACCCCAACTGCCCCATTGTCCTGGGTGTACTTCTGCATCAACTCCATGGTGATTATTCCCAGCGCTCTCACATCCCGAGGCTCCTGGTTTCTCAGACGTTTGTCACAGCATTGTTGGTTTGCTGAGTTCACATTAGCAGAGAACACCGCCTGACTATCGACAACTAACCAATCTTAACATCGCCCTCAGTGCTGAGGACGATGTTCGAGCAATCGAGAGATCCATGTTCGAGCCCCTCTCTTTCGAGAAAGACTAAGCCGTCGAGGATCTGCCATGCACCTTGTCAGCGTGTGTCCTGCGCGTTGCTGGATGTGCCTCACCTGTATGAGGATAGCTGCTAGCTGCTTTTCCGTAGGATATTTAGCACACTGTACGATCTGGTCGAGCGAGAATGGCATATGCTCGAGGACAATGAAGAACGATGTCTCAGTAGTAAAGGCGTCAAGAGCCTCGACAATGTTGGCATGTTGGACGCGTCTATGCATATAAAGCGTCTTCTCCGCATCTGCAACGGGGAATGCCCTCACGGCTACGAGACCAGAGTGTCTCGCCTTTCGCTGTGCCACTGTAACGAAACCGTTAAGGTCGAGATCGAGGACTTTCTCGTAGACTTCCCATGGTGATTCTCTTCTTGCTGTGATGTTCGTAGATGCGCTAGGTTTAGATTCACTTATTCTGGACAGCTTAGGTATCTTGACACTGCTTGCATGATATGTGTCATGTTTCGGAGAGCGAGATCTTTTCGGGACCAGCTTTTTACTGGCGCTCTCCGGAGTGTTGCCCACTAGGGAACTTGATAGTGCAGGTGGCACAGCGCAAGCTTCAGGATGCTGAGTAGACTGCAGCTGAGCTGAGGCCTTTGAGAAGTCGATTTCCGTGTGACGTTTATCTGAAGTCATGTTGAGGCAACGTAGGGTACGGAGCAAAATAGTCTAGAGGCCAAAGGCTTGAGAGGGATAGACGGACGAGAGGTAGAAGATGGACAAGAGATAGAAGATGGCCGAGGGATAGAGGATGGACGAGTATAGAATGCCACAGACAGACGGGGATCATTCTAACCCATTCGGGGGAAGGTGAAAAGGACTCAGTGCGTAGGGCAGCACGATCTGGATGACCTGAATGAAGGAACGCGCAACTGACCGAAACCTCCACCCGGCTTTCCATTCCACCCTCCCACTTCCCTCTGGTCAAAGATCTAGCTTCATCATCAAAGCCATCGTAAATTGCGAAGCAAATACTTACAAGATGCTGCCTTCGAGATTCGCATGTCGGGAGGAGAGACTGGCGACAGAGGGCCGGCTCAAGTACAGAGGCACAGCTCGTGTCGGCCTCGAGGTCCTACACTTCACATGGAACGAGCCAAGGGAACCAAACCAGAAAAGCCTCGACAAGCTGAAGAAGTGCTTTGAAAAAGGGCAGTGTGACCGAGTGGCACGGAACCATATCCCAGTCGTCATTGATCAGTCCCAGCTCGACGATGTCCTCCACGCTTCACAGGTCTCGGCTGAGATGCTGCTGACTAATGGCGCTGACCCTCATCCCGAACTTCAATTCCCATCAGGATTCCAACTCCGCTGCCTCCATGGGCGACACCGAGTTCTGGCAGCGCGAGCGGTCCTACCTCCGCAGGAGAGATGGTGGACGGTGGATATTTACCTCGCAGGTATGAAGTTGCCGTATGAGTGCTGTGGCCGTTGCTGACAAGCCCTTACAGATATTGATGACGAGCTCAAGAAGGCCTTGATCGAGGAGCACTCGAACGAGCAGCCGCCGTCAGATGGCGAGATCTATTGTAAGATCCGAAAATACCAGCGAAATCGGGATAGGTACTCGGAAATGCGATGGTGGGCTCGTCTCTCGGGCCATGGTACGAGGTGTCTGGAGCAGGTCTCCCGTCATTCCGATTTTAAAGCAGCCTTCGACGACCTGTTGGATATTCCCGGCCTCTGGGGCGGGATGCGAATTAGCACGTTGAATAGAATGATTAGCATGGGTTGTGACGACGTGAGTCTGCCGTGATCGACATATCTAGCTTGCTCATTACTGAAACCCATTGAAACAGGAGGTCTTGACCTATCTCACGCACATCAAGGATGTTTGGTCCCAGCTCCTCCGTCACAATAAAGAAGCGATGCTGATGGTTGACCAAGCCACAGTAAAGGCCGTGGAGCTCATGGCCCCCAAATCGTCAAAGCGCGACGCCCAGGCGCTACATGGCCAATTGCTGAGCGGACAGATATTTCCCGGCTTTAGCCTGGAGGCCCGTGAGACCATCTGGAGTGGTTTGCGTACCATCAGCGGCCTGATACCATCCCTCTACACCTTCTTCGAGGATCTCAAGTATCTGGAAGCATGCGCAGGCAGCATGAGACACTTGGTTACGCCGTCTCCAAAACATACCATGCGCAGCGCCTTGAACAATATATTTTTTGGAAAGAATCAACTCGTCATCCAGGAGGCCCACTCCACATATTCCACACAGTCCGGGAAGAACTCGAAGAACTGGCGCTTTATGTATCCGCAGTTATGGTTGTACACTATGCGGGACTATCCTGATTTGCCTGCCCCTCGGGAGGTGAAGACAACGAAGAAGAAGAAGCTTCTAGCGAAAGCCAGGACTCCAAATGCCAATGAAGCTAAATTGTCTGACTTTGCAGTTCTTGCTGACAAGTTACGGTTTGAAAGCGATGAAATAACGGCGTTAATGCTACGGTCCTCAGACAGAGAGATTGCACGTGATGCATTACTAAGAGCGCGAAATCAGGATCGCTATGATTACGGTGATGGAGACGTTGAATCTCATATCGACAAGATCTTGGGATTATTTGCAACCGCCAGACCTCGGAATACTGAGCAGTCGTGTCCCGCTCTCGTCAGCGACGGTCCAGACACGGCCGGCCCCCGATGTGGGTTTCCAGACGAGGAGGCTCATGCGAGAGATAGAAGGTTTCTCTATATAAGCAATCTCCAGTCAGACCGAGAAGAGCAAGGCGAGAGCATCACTTCGTTTTTTGTGCGCAGGTCAGTATACTTTGCATTCTTTGGTAGGCTGCCGAAGATAAGCACATACCGCCTTTCTAGCCCTGCACCACCGCCCAATGCTGGTGTGGAACGGGCAGCATCTTCTCCATCTCTCGAAACGCAAGTACCAGAGGTAGATCTCGAGATAGTTGACGAGCGGCTCAGACAGAACACATTAGATGGCGAGAGACATCACCAAGAACTGTCTGAACGGGACAGGCTGGAGCAGCTGAATGGTGATGGAAATGATGCTCCAGAGGCGAATGGCTCATTCCAAGTGCGAGAGAGGGATCAGAGGCGGGACACGCAAATTGACATTGAGAGAATCATAGCGAGGGGACTCGCCAGCATCCCTGAAGTTACTGAGGATCCACCAGAACAATCTAGAGAGCAGAACCTGGACAGACAGCTGCAGGAAGTACCTCCTTCCCCTTCCAAGATCCGCATCGAGTTTAAGATTCGTGAGGGTGAGGTATGGAGGACCGAGCGGAGTCTTCTGGTGGACCCTTCTGAACCGTCTGAGGTGGAGCGGGTGGCGAAAAAGTACACGAGAAAGGGAATCAGGCCGTTTGATACTTCACTCAACTTGCTAGTCCCACGACATTGCTTCCAAACAGTGACTACTAATGGAACGAACACTGTACTCTTGATCAAGGACGATGGTCTCCATGTTGATAGCCAGCTAGTGGTGTTTAAACCGACATCTGATGCAGATCCTTTTGCAGGCAGGAGGCCAAAGAGGGGTCGACATTGAAATCAAAACAGCACTCTTCACTATGACTTTTCATTTTATGGCCGCTGCCTTGCATATTTCGAGAGCGTGTAGAAACAATCAATGAAATAGAACCAATAATTCCGCTGTGTCTCGTGACAGAAATGACATTACCTGGCTGGTTGGTGTCACGCGGGGCGGTTCTTTTGGCGTGCACAGGCTTCAATCTAAAGTGCGGACGGAGACAATGATTCATCATATATTATGCTCATCTTCAGAACACTAAAGCAAAGAATTCGTCCGTCCGAAGACTCTAAAACCCATCCCATCCATTGTCAAAAGAACACAATAAAAAATTACTAAAGCGAGTCATAGGCGGAAAGTGAGCTTATTATTCAAGGTACAGATATCGGTCATGAAATCCTTCATATAGGCTCACATTTTGACGCACAAGTAAGTGAGACAAGACACAGAAAGACTTCAGGTAGCATGAGGGTCTTCAAACAGTCCATGTTTGCGGAACTTTGGCCATCGCTGCTCGGAAAATCGGTAGGATCTATGAGGACTTGGTAAGTCTGAAAACTTGCAATAGATCTCGCCATCTGACGGCGGCTAAAACATGGGAAAGAGGAGTGTCAGAGCGCTGAGTCGGCCTCAACCATGAAAAGGTCAGCGGAGAAGAAGGCCGCGGCGAACCAACGACAGCGCCAGCCTGAGCGTTATCAGTCACTACGGTATTCTCCGCCGGCGCGTTTTGCTCCTCCTGAACAGCATGGGACCTGCTAGACGATGGACCATCACTTCCATTTTTTCCTTCAATGCAGGCTTGGCGGAGATGTTGCCGTTGGTCCGTCATAAAGCTTATTCATTTTTTCAGCGGTTGATAGTCGCCGGTTCTTATTGTGATTGAAGTTCATATCGATCGTGATTTGGGTACTTGAAACCCGATGACCTCCACCCAGTTATCCTCCACCCAATTATCCTCCACCCAATTATCCTCCACCCAATTATCCTCCACCAAATTATCCTCCAAATAACAGAACAGCTAACATAACTTTGTAGATTAGTGCCACATCTATGTCGCGATAGTTCTCCAAATTGGTCCATCAACTCATGCTCATTTACCGCGATATGACAGATGAGCTAATATAATGTGCTTTTGTATTTGAAAGTAGAGCTGTTTCTGCGCTAAATAGTTGACTAGGCTGTCCCATAACCAAGTGATATTCCTTTGTAGTCTTCTCTGACTCTAGCAGTGAAAAGCTTCTGGATGACCGCCTCCAAAGCCTCAATCGTGAACCTTAATCGCTGAAGTTCGTGAGAGAGCACATAGTTTGAGTTTAATAGAGCTTGACACTGTCGATTAGAGTCCGCCCAGCCAACAGCACTCTGGCTAAGCTGGGATTCAAGTCGCCGATTCTTCCGTCTCTCACGTTCAAGTTCAGCTTGTGCAATTGAGAGTTCCTGCTCGGAGGTAGCTGCCAGATGCTTCCAGTCGTAAGCATCTGCGACGTTAATGCTCCTCATCGTTGGCGTTCGCATACCGTCATCTATTGTCGTACCATCCATTGTCGTGTCATCCACCGTCTTGGCTTCCTCCGCCACAGTTGTTGTTTGTATCCCATTGTTAACAATGTGAGAATTTTCCTAACAAAGTCAGGAATTGTCAATCAATTAAGTGGCTATCTCACCGAAGTCATATTCATTAAGCGTCTGATGTGAAAGATAGAGCTCAAGGGCTGCGCTCAGGCTTTGTATCATTCATGGCGGGGTTATGAGTGGAGCCCGGCTACTTTGGACCCACAAGGGACCATCCGATGTGCACAGAGCATCATCTTGACCACCTGCAGAAGTGGTTAAATGGGTGGGACTAAATAGGACATTCTGGGTAAATGGGTGGATCTAATTAGGACTTTCAGGCTTCGGAAAGCAGACTCTTAAGGTTAGCAAATGTCCTACTATCACTGTAGGTATTGGAGTCGAATCAAAAATTTCAAGATTATAGATACCAACAAGAAAACAGAAACGAAAGGCAGGCCAATCTGCCGCCACAGTTGATTCCCCGCTAACTTATACTCAGTCTGACAATGTGTCTTATTATCTGGGTCAAGAGAGATCAGTTCGAGGAGGAAAGGACACGGATCCGGAGAAAATCTGGTGGCATCTGGGAGTGGTTGACGTCTAAATTCTCTTCCGGTCGAGATCACCCACCTCCAGAATACACCGAAACGACTCCTCTTCCAAGCTGTATCAGGCCGGCCTTGGAGAGACCAATCATGTCACCGGTTTATGTTGGGACATGGAATAATGTGGCTGCTACTTTAGCTAGTCCGCCACGGAAGGAGACATATAGCGAAGAGTAATTTAGGGGACTTCATATGCAATTAGATAATAATACTACGAGCTGCAAGTTACCTAAAAATAAGAAGTATAAGATCTAATTCTTAACAACATTTGCCATTTAATCCATGATCCTAAAGTCAGGGGCACGTGAATAAAGTGGAGCAAGACTACTAAGATCATTAACCATCCGACATGTTGGACCACCTAGTCACCCTCATTACAGGATCATTGAAATAACCATGGACCACCCGCATTGCGGGTGGTCCATGATGTGATCATTCTGAACGTTCTCAAGGATTAAGGTGTACCATCAATTAACTTCCGAAAGCATATTTTAGATAAAACCAAGTAGACCCCAATAATTAGACGGGAGAGTTACCTGAAAGAATACCAACTGTTCCTATAACATTTTCGGATGTTATTATGTCTCCTTGCAGCCATTTTCAATGGCTACGCATCGGGGAAGATTACACGAATTTTGTTCTTCAGTACGGGAACCGGCTGAATAACATTGCAAACGCACTGCCCTCTCCCGCAGCGCAGTATCCTTCCATCGTCCTTTTCATCGGAAAAACCTTGAAGAGCAAAGTGCTCCGAGCCTTGTACCCGCAGAATGAGGTGTCCACTTGCCGAAAGTTTGGCATAGCCAACATCTGCATTGATTCAACTACAGCCGACGAAGAACATCCTGTCTTGCTTGCGGAAAGTGTTCCCGACTACCCACAGGCAAAGCCTCGGGGTAAGCAAACCTGTCATGACACTAGCAATCATCACGTCTCCTGGCCTAGCGACGAGCGCAACGGACCACAGCGTCAACAATTTATTCATCATGTTCACGCGAGGCTACTGTCGCTCTTTACAGACGTCCTGTGCTTATTTGCGCAAGACTATGGCGGTCTCGATGCTGTGGCAGAGACACTAATCACTTGGGCCAACATTGGACCAGCATCGAGCTTGGAACACCCCATACGCCCTCGACTGCTCATAGTCGCAAATATTTCTGGCGATGTCTTTGCGTCAGAGGCTCTGCGTCTTCAATTGAAGGTCCTCTCTCACCCTGGATTCTCCGACTCCTTCTCGTCTCTCAACGTGATCAATGTGTTGGGGGCAAGTGGCCATACACCTCGAGGGCATTTCAGCGCTCTTGAACAGGTCCTGAAGGAAGAAATCCGCCTTCAACGTGCCGCGCGAGTAAATACTCACACCCTGTTCTCCATGGTGCACATTGCGGCATTCTTTGACCTGGCGTTACAAAACTTCGCCAAGTCGCCACTAAGCACATTTAGTTTCATCCATGCCTCTCGAGACGACTTCAAAGTATCACCAAACTTCCCACAGCACCTGAGGTCCTTTATGAGTGTGTTGGCCGATAAGAAGCTGCCTTGCCACTTTGTATGGGAGTTTATAGCTTCGGCGATCGTCTTGGACGCTTTCCCGCCCGACATGCACAGTTAGTATTGCACTTGTCAGGCGGAATTTCCGTTATGCTAACGGAGATCAGTGTTTAGTCCTTCTGAGGTCTTTCGCGTTCTCTATCGTGAAGCATGTATACTGGGTATCCGAGAGTACTTAGACTCACAACAACTCTCAACGAATTTAGTATGTGCGGATATTGAGGCGAGCATGATCTCTATGTTCTCTCTGATGAAGTATGGTTCTGAGTCATCATTATCCCTACGTCGGCAGAGCCTAGAGCGAAATAGCGAACAGTGCAAGGTGTTGAAATTGCCCCTCAGCTGCATTGGCTGCCTTCAAAGAACAAATGAACACCCTTTAGAGTGTGGCCACGCCATCTGCGATGTTTGCGTGGACATCTTCGGTACGCCTTCAAAGGGGCTTGAATATCACTATGGACTCACACAATGTCTATTCTGCCTAACTGGAATCACCTTTCAAGCTCGGCTCGTACCCCCTACGTGCCGAATAAGGCTCATAGCTTTTGATGGGGGGGGTTGCAAAGGCGTGGTGTCAATAGGATTCATTCAGAAGCTACAGCAGGGCCTAGAT